>JAASAO010000731.1:0-35036 GCA_017311375.1 Mytilus coruscus | reverse complement strand
GTCATTATTTTCCCTCTGAGAGCCTCGTACATTCTTTAAGTGTTCTGCATAGCTTAAGACTACGTCACATAGTAACGTTTGCTATGATGACGTTGTTGATGTTGCAATTAGGGTAAAAATGTAGTATATACCCCGGCAGTTTCCTGAATATATACTGACATCTCCGTGTTGTTATCGAATTACAAAATTGACACATTTGTAATCCATAATATATCGTTAATAAATTGTAATATATCGATGTAAACGATGAAAACATTTTTACATTTCAAACATTGTAAATAATGTTGACACCATATCGTGCAAACTACAATGCAAACGATGTAAACACGATATTGATAATACATTGTATACATCGCGATGTTAACGATGTCAACGATGTAAACAGTATATAAGAGTTGTTACAATGTAAACGATGTTGACAATATATCTTGTTAACATTGTTAATATCGCAATGTAAACGATGTAAACACTATGTTGTTACTACATCGTATACATCGCGATGTATACGATGTAAACAGTATAAAACAGCTGTTACAATGTAAACGATGTTGACACAATATAGTGTTAACATTGTTGATATCGCGATGTAAACGATGTAAACACGATATCTTTACAACATTGTATACATCGCGATGTTAACTATGTCAACGCTGTAAACAATATTTAAGAGTTCATACAATGTAAACGATGTTGACACGATATCGATATCGTGTTACCATTGTAAATATCGCGATGTCGACAAAATTGTTTTAACATTGTGCACTGGACATGGATGTGTTTGCATTATTTGTAAACCGACCTTATTTTTATTTTTTAAGTTACCTTTATCACTACCGAATTATGAATGATAGGATTATTACAAGTAGTTCAAATAAAGTGTGTTATCTACATTGCATGTCAAGTTTTCGTTATGTATGCATAAGATCGAATAACGTTGTCTCTATCTTACAAAATTCCAGATCACCAAAAGATTTGATACGAATCAAAAGTACACAATAGAAAGTATCCTTCTGTCTATGAGAACACTTATTAAAAGACCGTTATTTCATATTTCAAAACAGAATAAGTTTATTAAATTTTGAGCACATAATACATATTTAATTTTATAAATTGTAATGATTTCGGATGAAACTTTATAGACTAATTTGTTTTTCACTCTGTCTACTGGTATTTGAATCAAAGAAAGGTCACATCACATAGTGTGTTGCTTTGAAAATCAGGGCCCGTATGCATAAAGCTACTTAAGTTAAGATTTGTTCCGAACGGACGGATTTTCTACATGTCCTACGATAAATTAGTACTATGATTGGATATCTTAACTTAAGTGGTTTTATGCATATCACCCCAGGCATGTAATCAAAATATCTGCCATTATTGGCTAGATTTTGAGCAGGGTTGTTTCAATAATGTGAACCAGATGATTCATTAAGTATATCATTCTACAAGGAAACCACCCGAAAATTTACTCCAAACATATGGTGCTCATGGCTAATGTGTTTACAGAACGAATGTTCAAGAAAGATATTTGTCCAGATAGATATAAGAAGATGTGGTATGAGTGCCAATGAGACAACTCTCCATCCAAGTCACAATTTGTAAAAAGTAAACCATTATAGGTCAAAGTACGGCCTTCAACACGGAGCCTTGGCTCACACCGAACAGCAAGCTATAAAGGGCCCCAAAATGACTAGACAAGTGTAAAACCATTCAAACAGGGAAACCAACGGTCTAATCTATATAAAACCAGAAACACTTATGAACCACATCAACAAACGACAACCACTGAACATCAGGTTCCTGACTTAGGACAGGTGCAAACAAATGCAAATGTTCTAATTTAACTTTAAGGAATAGGTGATTGGTTGCATCATACAGTACATTTATGGCAATATTATGGTAATGTTTGAGAGGAACAGAAATTTCATTGAGCTATGCGGAAGACACAACATATACCAGTGGCAATAATTTATATTGATCGTTTGAGTAGTTAGAAGTTGAAAAGTTATTTCAAGATTTAGCTGTAAGATTGATTGTTAAGTAAATTAGTTGATTTGTAGATTGATTGATTGGTAGATTGATTGATTGATTGATTGATTGATTTATTGATTGATTGATTAACACGATTGCATTACAATTTTGAAATATACTTTTACAAGACAGATACACTGACATAAATAAGAAAATAGATTAATGTAAAAAGAGGAGATGTGATATGATTGCAAATGAGACAACTATCCACCTAAGTTCAAATGAAGTGGATGTACGCAATTATAGGCAACCGTACGGCCTTCAACAATGAAAAACCCATATTGTATGGTCGGCTATAAAGGCCCCGACATGAAAAGTATGAAACAACTCAATTGAGAAAACTAACGACCTGATTTATAACAAAACAATTTACGAAAAACAAATATGACAGACATGAACCAACGACAACCACTGAACTACAGGCTCCTGAATTGGGACAGGCACATAAAGAATGTGGCGGGTTAAACATGTTTGTGAGCGCTCAACCCTCCCTAACCTGGGACAGTGGTGTAACAGCAAAACATAAGAACAAACTATAAAAATCAGTTGAAAAAGGCTTCAGATCAATACAAACAAAAACACAGACAGGACGTGGCAGGGTATATATCCATCTCTCATCCCTAACAACAAAAACAGACACTAAGTACAGATCTGAGAGTACTCGCAGGTACTACATGTAACAGCTAGTTTAAAGCCAATAACAACTAAAAATGATTATATATATTCGACTAAAATATCAATCAGTACACATCGAGCATCCAATGGACTTATTGTAAAGACGTCATTAACAGTCAGAGAAAAGCTTGACCTTGTGCAATGCCAAAATATAGGTATCGACAGATTGTAGTACCGTGAAAGTACATATGTGTAATATTTAGTATGGTTTCAATTTACTAATAACAAAATCAATATTTATACTAATAAAAACAATATTCAATTATTTTAATTACAGTGTGCTGTTTATCATATTTGTTTTCGTTCTTTATTTTGTACATAAACCATTCTCGTTTGAATTGTTTAACATTTCATTTCAGGGCCTTTATAGCTCACTATGCGGTATTGGTTTTACTCATTGTTGAAGGCCGTACGGTGACCTATAGTTGTTAATTTCTGTGTCATTTGGTCTCTTGTGGAGAGTTGTCTCATTGGCAATCATACCACATCTTCTTATCTTTATATTGAATAGGTAACCCTTTAGAATAAGTTTGTTTAAAGGATTGATAAGTTTACCAGGATCGTATCTAAATTTCCGGGCGCATTTAACAGCATCACCGTAAAATTTAGGATGATATATTCCGTTTAAAATAAGTCATACTAGCAGACCAAATTTTGTATCAATGGAAGAATTTAGTAAAGGTTTTACGTAATTTGTGGTAACGAAATCCCTGACTTAATAATTTACTAGTAATACATAGATTATGCTCATTGAAATCCAAAATGTCACTACAGACACCAGCATAGCGAACGAGTTGGGATATATAAACACCGTAAGACGTAGCCAAATGAAAACCACCGTCCAAAAAGGAAAACTAACAATAGGAAAGAAAAATCATCCCTTTTGTCGTAAATGTTTGTGTATAATTCCACCTTATGTAATAATGCAGATTCTTTGGTCAAGTGTCAAGTGTGGCTGATTTCCAAATAGCAATAAGGTCTATACAAATTTGCTACTAGGCTATTTACAGTTTAGTTTAGGAACAGGATTATTGGACAGTGAGGAACAGCTGATTACCATTACACATACAAAATTATAGTCAAGCAGAAACTCCATAGGATATCTGATTACAATAAAATTCTGATGTAAAGATAGATACAAAGAGCATTTGGGGAATTAAACAATTATATCATGCTTACAAGGGTATTTGCCAAAAATACCTGTTGAGAGGTAAACAAATTTCCTTCGCCTAACGGCTTTGAAATTTGTTTACTCAACCGGTATTTTCGCAAATACCCTTATAAGCATGATATATTTGTATAGAGTTTCTGGTGTAATACTGAAATATCTAAATCTAGGAAAGTACCGACTGAGTTATTGCTGTTAATGTTTGATTTATTTAAAGTAGTTCTTTTGGGTAAATTTCAGCAGTAAATTTAGAGAACTAAGTCTAGTTTTCAACCCGATTGCTGTCTGCAATTAAGACAAGTCACCATACCTGAACAAACTTTAAGTCGACAAGTCCTTGCTTACTTCTAAAATCCACGTGCTTATAGGAAAACACCATATACACATTTAAATTCTTCCTATTAACTAGTTCGGAGATGTTACAAACCAATCCGGCACTGGATGTGGGCATAATACCAAAGACCTCTCCTTATATTTTTCTTATGTCAGCTGAAAGCAGCTGTGACATTATCATGCATAAACTTTTAAGCCATTGTTAAATATGCGTAGTCATTTCGAATAAGAAGTTTGACTGTATGTGATATTTGAAAAAATGTTATTTATCTAGTATAGATTAAATTATTTAATTACTAGTATTTATCGGTTTCTTGATAATTGTTGGATTTTTATTAGCTTAACACCTGCCATGACGGGAGGTTTTGTGTGAAGTATGGTAAAATCAAAACAAGGAATAGTAGAGCAGGAATGTTTAGCATTCATCGTATCACTTTTTGAAACCTGTGAGTTACTGACTTTACTGAAATTGTGGAATTTCTACTACCAGGACATACACGTTTTAACTTGTAACCTCACCATCCACATATAACACCAACCCTTTGAAGTACTCTAACTAACAAATGTGTACTTATAGGGCAGATTTTGTAGCTAAGCACTTGGCTAATACAGTGTAATAACAGGCAATTTCGATATTTTTGAAGGAGTGCAAATGTATTATAATTTAATCTGTTTTGAATTTTCAACTATTTATAATTTCAGATTGTTAGGATAGAACCTATCATGGCTTCCATGACCAGCATGGACGACCAGGGAACAAAACTAGGAGGAAAATGGGTTGAAATGGATCAACCACCATTACTCAAACTTTACAGAATATTCTTAGAGAGTACCCAAAAGATGCTCAAATATTTCACGTAAGCTAAATCTTTACAGAAGTTATCCAATCTTATGTCTTCATGATTTTGTGCAACAATTCATTTCCGGTTAGTTGCATTCAAGCTTTCTAAATCAATTCAGAGATACAAAACCAATAGATATTAAGACAATTCATAGATATATACGTCACACACACACTGACTATTAATTTACATGTAGGTCTACTAGAACTTTCTTCGTTCAAAATAGTTCCTTTTTGTAATTAAGTTTCGGTAATGTTTTACCGAATAGTGAAAGTTACCTTTTCAAACCTTGTGGAGATACAATTTTCACTATTTTCAATGTAGAAGTTATAATCAGGAACCCATAAATTTGAAAATCAAGAGGTATAGACCACTTTAGAGGACTTTCGAGTTATGTCTTTCACTGGAAAAGTTCGTCAATTATACGCGTCTTTATGACGTCATTAACTAGATAGAGGTTATCGCCTGTATCCCTGCACTATTAAAGTTCATCAAGCGTGTTCGCGATCGTCATTATGCAGGATAAACTAGAAATAATATTTGTTCCGTAGGTACTTAATCACAATTCCCTAATGACAGCAGTGCTGATTATCAATTTAAGTTGCCGAATAATTCGTGCAATATAGAATCATATTTTTCAACCGCTCGCTCAACATTGAAAGAAAGTGAAGATGCCCTAAATGCACGAATGATGTTCACTAAAATCAAAATTTTTGACGGAAATGTGGTCTATTATAAATTTATTAAATAATAATCGTCATGTGTGCACAAGAAAATAGGTCTATCAGATATTGGTACCTTTATAGTTTTAAGACCATTAACTTCTCACAACAACAAAAACAACGTCAAAACTGCCAAACTATCTTTATTTTGAGATTCTACAATTGGTATTTAGATATGAGTAATAGCCTTACCACAAATAAAAATGCTACTTTTGCTGCAAAATGTCCAAAAGCAGAACTATGTATATTTGATTTTTATGGGTTAGGTTACCGTTCATAATAAATCATCCAAACATATATGGGAGATTTTAGGTTTAATATGCTTTTAATGTCATACTAAAAATATTCTGTACTACATGTAAGTAGACCAGTCTATTTCATCCAACTAATTTCATTTTAATTCGGTTAAGCAAGGCTTAATCAATAAAATGTCATTCTTCAGATTTACAACTGATTTCGGTAGATCGTGTTATTCTTAAGCATGTATAATTTCTACAATAAGTAAGGTTAAGAAAAAATATTTTCCTATTCTCTCTTTTGAAATTTCTCACTATAATCAATACTGATTTTTATACCGACTGAAATTTAAACAATCACAATACTCTAGGGTGTAGAGGCTGTTCATTTCTGTATTCGTTAATTTTTTAGGCCATGATTTTTATTATTGTTTATTTAGTTTTTTATTCTATTTTCTGCGATGTATAATTCTTTATTTTAAAGAACCCCATTATTCTTCATTGTTTTGATTTGCCTATCTTTCTCTATTAACTTTTAGTGGCACGTTATTCTCTATTCTATTAATCTCAACCAGACCCTCATTTTCATTCTTTTTTTTTAATTTTACAGGAACTTGTGCAGAATGCAGAAGATGCTGAAGCCTCAGTCATGAAGATTTTGTTTGTACCAGAAATATCTACTTCAACCCCGCCTAAATTTGAAAAGTTTTTCAGGTATTTGTGTTTTTTTAAAGATAATATATTCATGAAGCTTTGCTTTATGGTTGATAAGAATGATGTTTGAATCAACAGCTAGTTTCCGACGAAACCACAGTTTGATTTTCATTTGATGTGTTTCAATTCATATATACAACATATGATACGGTCCATGCATATTTGATACGACTGGTGTTTGGCTGAAACAGCTAGTTTCCGATGAAATTACGCATTTGTTTTCATAACATTTATTTCTATGTAAATTCAAAATGTTAACGTTAGAAACTTTTAAATCCACTAATTTTGTATGATTTGAGAAAGAAATGACCAGCTTTAATTTGTTTTACTGTATACGGACAGTGCAGTAGTATTATTTGTTAGAACCAACAATAAATAAAGAATTTAACATGATTAAATTGGTTAGTACTTTTGTCATAATAATATGATTATAATAATACTATGATAATCTAATTCATATTTAATCAAGGAACATTTGAATTGAAACATTTAAATTCGACAATGCATAATTCAACTAAAGAACCCGATCAAGAATAATCTGCGGGTGTGTATTTATTTATATTAATGCGCAACCCATGTTAAGCAGAGTGCTTTGCTCCTAGAATGAAAGAAATCTTCCTGTCTCATTTATTGAGACTCTGAGTATCATATCCCCCGCCCCAGAAAATCAGGACAACCGCGTGCAACTTTACGCGCGGTTAATGAATATTACGTTTTGAACGTATTTTTAACAGCGATATCACAGCAATTATAGTGTTAAAAATTATTTCAGACGTGAAAACACATGTCATACTTAAAATAAATAATTAACTTTTGATTGGTACTGTTTATCAATTTTATTTCGTATTTGGTTATAAAAGCAAGCGGATAGGAAAATTGTAAGTAAATTAAACTATGTTCGGGAAGTAATAAAAGTATAGACAGTGGAATAAAACATTCATTCCCCTTGGCTTAGAAATATATGAAGATTTGTTCACCCTCGAAAATTCACATTTCCCTCAGGCGATACCCTCGGGAAGTATGATTTCTCGGCTTAACAAATCTTCATATCTCACTGAAGGAAGGAAATAACTGTATATTGTCAAAAACATGAACATTACCTCGTTTTTTAAAGATCGTATCGATTCTTGAACTTCTATCACATAATTGAAAGGATAAAGTAGTCCATGATGGTCGAACCACTTCCTAAACCATTCGGCCTTAAAGTTCATTGAAGATTGTGTGTTTATGCTTTTATACATCTTATTTTTCAGTCTCCAGGAGTATGTGTTTACAATGATGCCCTTTTCAATGAAATGGATTGGAAAATATTAGATCAGTGTGTATAAGTCACAAGGAGACAGAGGAAAACAAAATTGGAAAATATGGACAAGGATTCAAATCCATTTTTCATCTGACAGGTACACACATCCATTTTTATCTAACAGGTTCACACATCCATTTTTCATCTGACAGATACACCAGTCCATTTTCATCTGACAGGTACACAAATTTATTTTTATCTGACAGGTACAAAATCCATTTTTTCATCTAACATATACACAAATTCATTTTTCATCTGGCAGGTACGTATTATTTCTACTTCAATTTAATTACTTCCTAAACAGATTAATCGAAATAAACAAAACCTGTCTAGTGAGATAATGATACAAAATTGAAGCAAGTCTTAGTTGAAATTGATATACTAGGTAAATATTAAAACATTAAATATTTCATATCTATACAACACTTATTTTCACTTTTTGACAATAAAAATTGCAAAAGACGGTACAAATATTTATGTAACAACTCCTACTTCCGTATTCCAGGCGACTGATTGAAAACAATATCACTTATTTATTGCAAGGATCGCAGTTTCCAAATTTTATGAATTAACACTTAGATATTTGTTGAAACAGATATAACATATCATTCTTGACTTATATTCATCCCTTAGGGTCGAATACTTTTTGTGAACATTTTATTTTGATATATTTTTCTTATAGACCACCCTCTTATAGTTAGCGGAGATACAGTTCTACTGATAGATCCATTTAGACATCATTCATGCGGCTACTTCGAACTAAGGGACCTTTTCTCTACAATATTGACTTCAACACATTAAGTCATGTTTTGAATTATTCGGATTAACAGAAGAGGCAATACAAAACAATTTTTATGATGGAACTTTGTTTTGGTTTCCATTTCGCAAGTTGGAAAGTGAATTGTCGAAAAATATTTTACAGAAAATAAAGTAGAACAACTGTTAAACAACTTTGCAGATGATGCGTCCATTATATTGATTTTCTTGATCATCTGCAGAAAATACAAATGTACAATCACAGAGATCCCACTACGCTCTATCTTCAAGTTGAACGAACACAGCTTTTATCAGAAACAAACTTTCCAGAAAATATCATTCCTTTTGAAAATACTTCAGATGAGTTTCTTATCAGAGAAATTGAGATTAAGTCAATAACAGCAGAATCTTCTAGTCAGACAGATAAATGGGTAATTGTTAATCAGACCGGTATGACGTCTAACTATGGAGGAGAAGAGTTTGATATAGGATCACATTGTGAACCAAACATTAGTTTGGCATATCACTATGCAAGCAGTGAAGATAAACCAATGGTTGGTGGTCGAATTTTCAATTACCTACCTTTGCCGGTAACATGCATCACTGGGCTTCCCTATGTGTGCAAGGACCGTTTGCAATAAGTCAGAATAGACGCGAGCTTAGACTTCCTGACAAACGTTCAACAGATAGATTTGTTCTATGGAATGAAAACTTTTCAACTAATTCCGAGTACATACAAATTGCTAGTCAATTATTTAATATCAACCAGTCAAAGGAATGGCAATTCCGAACAGTTAGTTTCCACTGTTTTCAACTGTATCCCAGACATTGATAAAGTTGAGACATTCTGGAAATCATATACAGAATCTGTTTATGAAGAGCTTTTGAACTTGCCTATTTTCTTCACAGAACTTAAAGATAACCATTGGGTTACCAAAGATGAAGCATTAATACCACCAACAGATATTGCAGTAGTTAGTTCTAGGGTTAAGAAATTTTTACTTGATCACAAACACCCTGTTATCAAAATAGGAGGAAACATTCCATCGATATTAGGCCGTTCAGAAATTAAAATGATTACTCCTGCCTTCATTGTAAATTTACTGAAAAATGCAGTTTTACCTGAAACATATGATCAAGAGATGAGACTATGCCTACTTGAATACATTTTGCAGGATCCTACCTTAGACAATGACGGCATAAAACTAATTCCTGTAGAGAATGGAGGTTACGTGTGTTTTCGTCGTTCATATGAGTATGATGCTGAACCTGGGGAAACACTTTTGCTATTATCAACTGATCAGCGAAGAGTATTCCCAGGGCTCGATCACAGAATTGTCAAGACTGAAGGCCTTTCTGAACCAGCCTATCAAAGTTTAAAAGAAATTGCAACTAGAGGTAATTATGAAAAGTGTGGTAGATAACCATGAGAAATTATCATTGTTCAGTTATACCGGTTCTATAGAGTTAATTGCTTTCAGGATTTTTATTGCACGGTTTTCAATGTTCCTCTTGTTATTTCATTGATCAAAATTAAAACGGGCATTGTTGATATAAAAAAAGATGTTAAAATTCGGCACTTGTTCGAGTGCTTTTCCGAAGTCAGGAACCTGGTCATTTTTTTATTTATCATATCTTAACAATGTGAATTTGGCATTGATTTTATTTGTTTTAACATTTTTTTTGACAAACCAACTTGCTTGATTATTAAGTGGTGTTTAAAGTTTAATGATTGAACTCAGATAGGATAAGGAAATGTTTTTCTTAAAAAAAATGTTTATTTCATAATGGTATTTTATCATTTGTTGCAGAAAAATATCAACTATGTTGTTTACATTTGGATGATCTGCCCATGTTGTTACAATCAGTAATAAAGCAGCATTGCTATCCTATTGATACAGACAGAGAAGCTGAGATAATTGAAGATTCTCCACTGACAATAGACTGGATAACACGTGTATGGACATTGATCAATTCGTTTGATCCGCATGATTTGGAACCCTTTGAAAATATCCACTTGATACCAAGGAAAAAACCAGCAACGAACAACTTTCAAACTATTGCACATTTACTTACTATGAAAAAATCGTATTTGTTTTCTAGTTACGAAGGATGTCGTAACATTGCTTGCAATATACAGACTATATTAGAGTCAGTAGGACTAGAAGTGATACCATACCCATGCGATGTACTTCAACCATGTGAACATCTTCTTATAGGAAACTATATAAAGATTCCAACTTTTGATTCGTTGATTCAGTTGTGCAAGAACAATAAAGATCTTCAAAAAAAGATTCAAAGAATTCTTGGGTTCAAACGCACTTTGGATTTACCGAATTCAGAAATTACTAGTGCTACATCATTTGGACAGAAAGAAGAACTTACAACACGGATAAAAGGGATACTTCGTGACCACCCAATTGATCATTCATTTCTAAATGAACTTTTACAAAATGCTGATGACGCAGGAGCAACCGAAGTACATTTTATTTACGACAAGCGACATCACAGCAATAGCAACGACGGGATATTTGATGAAAGATGGGAACCACTTTTAGGACCCGCCCTTTGTGTGTTCAACAATGCTTGTTTCACAGAAACAGATATTAAAGGAATACAAGAATTAGGAATTGGTGGAAAATGTGGAGACAAATCAAAGGCTGGACAATTTGGGTTCGGGTTTAACGCTGTTTACCACATAACTGATGTTCCATCGTTTATTACAAAAGGACCAGATTCACCGGGAGGAGGAGTTTTCTGTGCTTTTGACCCTCATTGCAAGTATGCTCCATATGCACATTACGACGCACCTGGAATGAGAATGAACTTGGATGAACTCATAGAAAAGTATTCATCAGTTTATCGTTCTCATATCGGCGACGTACTTACGTCAGATACTGGTACATGGTTCCGTTTTCCTCTTAGAAACCATTCTATGATGACATCATCAGAACTGCTGGTTACTGAAAATACAGATCCTGAAACAGAAACTCTACAGCTGATTGAGTGTATGGAAGAAAATATAGTAGAAAGTCTAATTTTTCTAATGAATGTAAACTGCATTAAAATTTCACAAATAAACGAAAATACTGATAATTTGGAATTGATCAAGAAGGCTGAAGTAAACCTCACACAGTCTGATGCTAACACAAGAACCAGATTTAAGGATTCTGTAGGAAGAAATGTACAACTTCTCAATTCGTCATCCACTTATCAGTGTAGTGAGATTGAAGAATATCGATATCGCATGACAATAAACGAGGAAAATCAGCATTACAAGACATACTTAGTTGTTCAAGCTATTGGTCTTCAAAATGTTGATCAAACAACAAGGAACGTTGTAAATGAGGTAAAACGACTCCCAGTTGGAGGTGTCGCTGTTCTGGCAGACTCGTCCGAAAACATCACAGAGGACAAACGACCAAAAACCAAATACAGGGTGTTTAGTACGCTACCACTTCCATCAACAACGGGTCTCACTGTTCATATCAATGGCCATTTTGAGCTTGATTCGTCTAGAAAACAGTTATTTGAATCTAGCCACTCAAGAAAACAAAACGATAACAGATATCAATGGAATACAATTCTATTACAACAAAATGTGTCTCATGTTTATGTGAGTTGCATAGAAGAATTGAAGTCATTTTATTTCAAGACTGCGACGATAATTGGTTTAACAAATTAGGAACTTTTTGGCTCACTTTCCTGTTGATAATACCCAACACAGGTATTGGCAAGAATTGCTATTCTATTTCTATCAAAGTATAAAGACACGAAGAGCAAGTTTGTTTCCTGTAAGTCCTGAATACACTTCACTCATTATTCAAGATACGCAAGGATCGTCCAATCATATAAATAAAGACAATCTAAATATAAACCTTAAATGGGTATATGAAGAAGAGTCAAATGATGTATTCTTTGACAATTTGGATTCTCAAATTACCGGCAGTGACTGGCGAGATAGTGCAACTAATGACACGGTGCAGGAAAAGCAGGAAAATTACGACAGTTTTTGTCAACATGGGCATTAAACTATCATGTGGTTCCCAAGATTTAGAAAAAGCTTTTCAAAACCTGTAAATACCACAATGGTAGAAAGAGACACCATGTTTACTCTTCTTTATCCTCACCTGACTTTGTTTGTGTTTGTAAAGAAAACATCTTACCCAAATATGTAAGTGTGTTCATGGAAAAGAAATTTAAAACACTTTGCCGTAGTGAATGGGAAACAGCAAATAATGCCTTAGCAATTGGGGACATAAAGCTTTGCTTGGACTACCTTCTTAAGGCACTAAATTGGAAAGATATCATAGGTCTTCCGCTTCTGTTGGCAGATGATGGTTTAGTTCATCCAATACAGTACAAGAATAAATTCTTTTATCTGAATATCAAGACCTATTGGCTGGTTTGCAAGGAAGCTTTGTTCACAGAAGTTTGGTACCATCTCTTATAAATTATACAAAAGAATGTAAATCTACAGATTTATTCAAAAATTAGATTAAGAGAATTTTGCATCACTTTTGCAAAAGTCTCAAGATAAGGTCAGACTAAAAAGTGCAAGTATTATTGATTGGAATCAAAAAGAAACTCCAGTGGAAGAAAAATGGATAGCAAAATTTTGGGCATTCCTTAAGTCCCTTCAAGACGACAATGATGATTTGAGTATTCCAAACTCGTTACACAATTGGTGTTTAATTCCAGCCCTCTTTGGAACACAAACATTTCTCGTTCCAATAGGAAAAGGATACTGTGTGGTAGATGGGAGAACATTCGAGGGTGACAAGAGTTTTGCAATGATAATACAAAATTGAAAATTCCAAAATCTCTAATAAAACATGATTTGAAAGGAAACTTATCTTTACTTGCTACTTACTCAGATACAAATAAGACATTTGACTGTATGAAGTACTGGATTACTCAACAAAAATTACGTTGACCTGCCATGAATGTGCAGTTATACTTGGTTATTTCGGGCAAAATGCTGACAACATCTCCCAGGACCGCCTAAGAGACATGAGAAAATTCTGTATTTTTGAAACAATAGATGGTAGAATAGAGCCCTTAGTTCATTCAAACATTGTTGCAACCGCAGTCGATTCTAGAATGCCTGTACTCGGATTACAGAACTTGTTCAAGTCCATGAACATGACAGTCCTCAAATACAACCCCAATGCTGATAGACTATATAAAGCTATGAATTGTTGGATTCCATCGGACAATGCAATGGTTCCTCCAATATCATATCTATATGCTATGTGGATCTTACCAAATATTCACTTGCTTAACACATCTGATCGTATGGTTCATTTGACATATATACGAGAACACTTGTTACACGACATTAGAATTAAAAAAAACTAAAGGCAGCAAAGTTTATTCCCCAAACTGATGAAATGAAAACGGCTTCTGAATTTTTGACAGAAACAGTAAACTGTTCCAAGAAATATGTGAAGAGTCGGAATACCCAACAACACCTTTCGATGATCCTATTTGGCACGGATTACTTAAAGAAGCAGGAATGAAAACGAAGACATCTAAAGAAATTTTAATCGACTTTGCCAAAAGAATGACCAAAATATCTGGAACCAAAATGTGTTATAAGCAAAAACTATGAAGTCCAAAACTCTTGTTGAAGAGATATTTAATTTCATAAAAAGGAACAGAGTAACACTGATATTAGGGTTTTATAGCAGAAATAAGAACAATATCCTTCATTTTCCTCAGGAAATAGGCGATGAATTTACATCAATACACGCAGGAATAGCCGGAGATACTTTAATGCGATTTCAAGGGTCCCTGTCGGCCAACCGATTTCATATTGTGTGGACCATTGAGCCAACTTTACCAACCTATGCTATGGACGATGAACTAATGAATCGACTACATGTTGAACTAAGGCCAATTGAAGAAAGTGTTTTAAAACATGCAGAAAATATATGTGCTGTTCTCAGTCTTTCTTTGAAAGAAAATCAAAATGATTTTGTAGAAAGTATAATGGAAGAAATATATGAGTATTTTCATACAACATCTCAGTCTGAGTTTGAGATCCTCAGAAAATTGTCAAGTATACCATTTGTCCATGTTAAGAAACACAATACGTTTGTTAGAGCTAAATACATCGTGAAAAATGTAACAAATGAAGAAGAAATAGTTCCTTATCTTATCCAAGCACCAGAGGAATATGCACCATACTACAAATTATTTCGTTTTCTTGGAATGACAGATACACCAAAAATACAAACATATTCTAAAGTATTGTCATATTTTATAAGGACTTTGGTAAAGAAAGATTAGATATCGAGCAAATTGAACAGGTAGAGAAAGCGACCAAAGGTCTTGTTCAGATGCTTCAAACAACAATGGTCGATGAAAGTCAGATTGATATCGATGAAAGTCAGATTGATATTGATAACCTGATTTTAATGACAACAGATTATCGTTTGGTTCCATCTTCAGAAATATTTCTGGAAACTAGAGATGACGAAAGACAAAGAATAATGAAGAACGGAACTCTTAACCTGATGGCAGACTTGACAATATTTTCTCTCAGTAAAAGTCAGATAGAGGAAATATTTATGAAACTTCCAGAAAAGTTTCGACCTATTTTTGCAAGTACTTCCATTCATGAAGAAGTTCTTTCCACTGATGAATTATTCCTGAATAGCGATATTGCAGATAAACTTAAGGATTATTTAACCAGCGAACACTTTATAGATGGAATTTTGCGTCTTGCAAAGTACAACGCCTCGTCCAGAAATATGCAAATGGATGAAAGTTCACTTCTAGCCATTGAATCAAATTTGAAAACAATTCAAATTTGCAGTGTTACAAATTTGCAAACTAGATTAAGTCTGAACAACAGGAGGTTAAATGAAACGGAAGTTTCAAAACGATGTTACCTAGATAAGCACAAGAATGTTCTATATTTTACATCTTTCGATGTGGATGCAGTTAAATGGCTCTCAGTATATGATTTAGAGTTAGCCTCTGCAATTCAACCGATGTGGAATGGAAATATTGAAAGGGATCAAATGTTAACAATATTATCAAAAATTGACCTAAGTCCATTGGAATTTTCAAAACGCCTGGACGATATCGGAATACCACCAATGGATGAAACTGGAAATATTTCGTTTGTTCCTCTTCCAGGTTCACTTGTTCCAAAAGATCTCGCTGAGTTTTTAGTTCCACTGGAGACTAAAGTACCACTGAAGAGTTTTGTAGTTTATAGCGATTGGGAATATGTAGATACAAAACATCAAATCTATCAACCAAATACACAGCGCTATAAATACGGAGTAGTTATAGATGTCGTCTTATCACACGGACAAAGTGCAGAATATATTCTAAATGTTGGTGGTTCGTCACCTAGAACTATGCCTATTTCAGAATTATTTATGATAAAAGAAATGTCCAACATAAACTCTGTAACTTTCCACTTAAGTGACAATGACAGCCATAGAAACGATTTGACTCTAAATGCTGCTATTTGGTTCAGAATGAATCAACAACCAAATCCACAACCTGATGAGGGAAAAAGATGGCTTCAACAAGCGAAACACGACTTTGAAGTAGCAAAGTTGTCGAAAAAAATGATTGATTCAGAACTGTCACAAGGCTACAACTGGATATGTATTATTTGTCAGCAGGTAATGTTTATTTATAGAATAATTATTTTAAGTATAGTAGGATTTCCTTTACACAAACACGTGGTTCTTCAATAATCTTTTTATGTCAAATTTTAAAAGCAAAATTTATAAAACGTAGGAACGCACTCAAAAAGCAAAACAGCCTTAAAATAACACCCAAACTCGTCCAAGGTGAACTTTATTATGGTAACCTAAGCTTTAGAAAAACTTGATTTTATGAACTGAAAATTTATAGAAAAATGTATCCTTTGAATCATGCGGATACCGCAATTATCCATACCATGAAACAGTAAATAACAAGGTTTTGATAATTGATAAAATGATTTCTGTGGTTTAAGGGTTTCTCATTGGAGCATACGCCTACTTCTTTGGATTATCGAACCGCCTCTCTGGTCTCGTGGTAATGAGCTTGCCTCGAGTGCGAAAGGTCATGTGGTATATCCCTATCTAACCTTGAAAGTTCGTAATTACTGCTTTTCCGATAAGCACGGGTATCTATGCTCTTGATTAAATACCGATGATACATATGATGATGTGATTGTTTTTCTTCTATGGTCAACGTCATGGAAAACAAAAAATCGTCAGTGATGTATTTCAATTTTGCACCATCTTTTACATGTTTTACATACAAATTGATTCGAAATTATGGTTTCTAAATGAAGAAATTATATGAAAAAATCAGTGTTAACTATCGATCTTTTATATATCTATTTCAAATTCTGTACTTTTAACATCATTTCATCACGGTTTTTCTGTGGGTTTCGAAAACTGTTTTTAGTTTTATTTCTAATAAAAAGTAAAATGCTTACAACTACTCCCAAAATTTCTATTTTCAAGGCAGCAGAAAAGGCATTAAAGGGAGCAATTTATACCATTAATGCTGATGAAGTTCACCGTGTTCATAGTCTAACAGCGCATATACCGGAAGGAGATACAGAATTACTACCTATAGCTTGCCTTCTTGAAAACACTATTGGAAGCATAGAAAAAATGAGATATCCTATTTATCGTGCCTTACCAGCAGATTTATATGAAAAAGATGATGCACAGAAAGCTTTAGACTTTACCGAACAATTAATCAATGAAGTACAAAAAAAATACATTAACAGTCTTTGAGCTGTAAATCAAGTGTTTAGCTTCGCCTCAGTTGGCAATGTTTTCTCGGGGTAACAATCTACTCAATTACCCAATCAGATATGTATTATTTATATAACATTTTACATGTGTCTCATATTTGAATATTTAAAGTTGTTGACCTCAGTAATGAAAATGCATACTAAGTATTATTTTGAAAATGAAAACATCTTCTATATTTTCATTTCAAATGAAGTATTTATTTACATTTTATGAGTTATGAACTAAAAAAGCATATTTTGTACCAAACAGGTTAGAACCTTTATTACAAAAACACTAACAATTTACACATGTTACATAGTTATGCAATAGTATATCCTATTAGGATATCGTTTCATAGCTGACAAATTTATTTATTACAAACCAATATAGGCCGTAGCATTAATAGTTCCATATAAATAACATCCCTTTATTACAGTTTATATCACAATTTATTTTTCTAGGGAAAATTTTGATCACAAATCTAGTGGATGGTAACCAAGATATAATTGATTAGGAAGAAACAAATAAGCTATTGTTGATTAATACTAGTACTTCAATATAGTTTTACAAAAGTTCAGTTACATGGAGCTTTTTGTGCTCGAACGTTTTTGGTTGACTGCGTTTGTTTTTTGTTTTTTTAGTTTTTGCTGTTCTTATACATGTATCAGGTTGTTAATTTACTCAATCGCTTGTTATTGAACAACACATCAGACGACATAAATCTATGTTTACATTTTTGTTTAAACTCAGATAATGTATTATTTTTTTGTTTTTGTTTAGACACTTTTTATTTCTGTGTTCAATACATTTTCACACAAATTATAAATATTTGAAAGATGTATTTTCCTAGTAATACAGAACGAAAGCAGCTAAAGTCACTGTTATAAAAGATAAATTGGGAATTTACATTAATTCAAGTGAGAAATAATTTTAGAGATTTCTCCTCATTTTCCTTAAACAAGAACAATTGGAATACTTTTAATTTATTTTTTGTTTTTGTTTCTTGTTACAAAATGTGTTTTGCGACCTTTTCTTTCTTTCTAGTGTGACTGCGGGTTTTTTTGTTCTGTAATATATACATTAACACATTTGTACTTTCCTTATTATGAAAAATAAATGTCTACCGCTAGAAACAAATTGCAAAAATTATGAAAGGTTCACATAAAAAGCCCGGTATTTTAAAGACTAAATTACGTAACAGTCAGAATGGAATTGATGTAGATACCTATTCACAAAAGTTTTGTTTAAAAATGAGGTAGAAATGAAAAATAAAAAGAATTTATCCATACATATCAGCTTATATTTTTTTTATTTTAGTCCAAATTTCGTCTTCCTAGTGTATACATCACGTGAAGTTAGTGGAAAATTTGTATGATGTTAACATACCAGGTTATTAAGGAAACAGAAAAATGTTTCACTAAACATAATTTGAGTTTTTATTATCTTTGACATCATCGTATTTGCGTTGTACAATATGCATTAGTCTCGGCTATTCAATTTTATCTTTTTTTGTCATTCTATAATTTGTATAGAGGTGTTTTTTAACATGGATTTAATCATTTCAATAATTACTGTAAGTCATTTGTGTTCATTAATTATATCACAATTACATAACATTTTATATTATGGTACAATATATGATTATTAGGAATGGGTCAGGTTTAGGGTTAGGGTAGTCATTGACCATAATTATTCTTATGGTGTCTAACTTATAATTATACCCCGCTTTAAAAAGTGGGGTATACTGTTTTACCTCTGTCTGTCCGTCGGTCCGTCCGTCCATCTGTCCGTCAGTCCATCGGTGCCATGAATATTTTCGTCGCATCTTTCCCAGGAACTACATTACAAGGATTACTGAAATTTGGTTTCAGGGTTTATGTAAGTCAGCTATTCCGTCTGATGCGTTTTCAGATTCATCACTCAACAACTTCCTGTTTACCGAACACTTACATATTTTTACACTATTAAAATTATCCAGTTGCGACGGGGTATCATCAGTGAGCAGTAGCTCGCAGTTTCACTTGTTATTTCTGGAAGTCTAACTAACCGACTAAAAGGCTGCTGTCAATTAAATTGTAAAGCACGTTAGACAAAGTGATAACTTTTTAAGGCTGTACATATACATTGATTTCTTAGTTTATAAAGATAAACAACATAAACATTATGTCGCAGAAATCAGGCAAAACTGTGGCAACAAAGGACGAACAGACTGCAAACCACAACACAATATAAAACTAGCACCACGAACCTTTATACCGATCGTCCTGGTAAAATTCGCTTCGTGTGCACTTATATATGTTTCATCTGCTAAAATGTTATTCTATTGAAGTTTGTATTTAACGTTGTCGGAGATTGCGTGGCTTTTAAGATTGCCTGAATAAGAAGGATATGCAACCGTCCCATTTGATATTTAGATGAAATACACAGTTGTTTTTTCTTTCACTCTAACGATCAACTTGATCTAAGTGTTTAAGTACATTTTCATAATCAATGCACTAAGAAATTTACCATTAGCATTCTGGACTAGTGCAGGAGTGCAAACATTGGTTTATTGTTGTTGGTATAGATTCCAGTGGTAGATATTTGATAATGATATAGCTACATGAATGTATCACCGAATGATAAAGAGAAACAGACTAACAGTACCCTTCATCTTTAACCATGCAGTGGGTGATATATGGTTGGAAGGCTCAACATGTATAGTTTGTACATTTTACAATACCTGTATTCCATCAATTCTCAAGTCAGTTAAGAGTATTCATTTTTGAATAATAAAAAGGGATATTGGACGGATGGACAATGATGCTGTCAGTATTAAAGTAAGGAAGTATGGTATGAATGTGAATGAGACAAGTATCCGCCAAAACCTATAGGACAAAGATGGGAACAATTGCAGGTCATCTTTGTGGCTTTCAACAAAGAGTAAAATTCATACCATATAGTATGCTTTTTAAAAAGGTCCCCGGTTGACAATGTCTGAAACAATTTAAACAAAACCAATGCAATTATGACTTACAGCAACTAATGCCCTAGATTTGGTGACCAGTCGCTTAAGAATGTGGAGGAGTTAAACAATCATATTTGTGAGCAATAGATCCTCCTAAGCTGTGACAGTGGTATAACAATACTATATAAGAACAAACTATAACATTATTATTTTTGTGAGGCGTGACTTATCTGTTCGATAATAAGCACAAAACAAATAACAAAACGACAAATGACACAAAGTACCTATCTAAGATTAGAATACTTGCAATTATTGAAATTTTGATAAAAGCCAAATTTCAACGATTAAACAATGTTTTCCAGTCTAAATATCAATCAGTACACCTCCAAATGATTTAATGTAAAGACGTCAGAATCAGTCTTACAAAAGCATGACCTTTTCCAATGCTAAAATATAAGTATTGACAGGATGTAGGATCATAAGTGTCAATAACTGGGTAGCAATCATGTTTGATAATGTATCAAACTATCGAAAAAATAATATTAGTAAAAGTGAAGAAAATATTCAGACTTCGCTACAATAATAAATCGATAAATTTTAAGAATTATTTTATCCAAAGGACCAACAGTTTTATATGGATAGTATCCTAATTAATAAGGTATAATATTTACAACATCATAATAAAACCAAGATGCGTTATGCAGTTTGTAATAAGATTTCTAAAGCAACAGTCAACTTAAACTTCCAAGCCAATTCTGATATAATTGTAATGAATAAAAGAGATGTGACGAAGGTTGTGTAACAAGCAAGTAAAATTCATAGCAAGATAATTCTGTTATTTAAAAAGAACTCGAAAAAAAAACGTTAAAAGACATCTACGTAAAATTGTTTAAATTTACTTATTTTGTTGTTTGTTTTTCTAGCATATGATAATCCAGATTTCATGGTCCTTGTTTATAATGTGCGATGGATGTCCAGCTCCGCCACCCTGCAAATGTCAATCTATAGTCATATTCTGTGCCAACTTGAATCTTACTTCCGTTCCGGACTTTTCAAATCCCATTGGCAATGATTCGGGGTGGGATCTTGAACTACACGATAATGAAATAACACAAATACGTTATGGTGACTTCAAAAATTTGAAACTACGCAAGTTATTTCTCTCAAACAACAAAATCAATGTGATCGAGAATGGAGCGTTAACCGGAAGTGAAGACTCTCTACTCGTTCTTCATTTGAGCAATAACAAACTGACATCTATTCCATCAGATGTTGGCAGACTAAAGCATCTAACTGATTTAGATATACATAACAATCCAATGGAGAATCTGAATGAAGATATTATTAGAAACATATCAGGTTCTTTGTTGTCTTTAAGTTTAGGTAACGATAAAATGACATCTTGGCCACAATGTCTTGAACGCCTCACAAATCTAACTTCAATATCAATCTTCAGCTTGAATATTCCCAAAATACCTGATGACGTATTTAACAATTATAGCCACTTGAATATTCTTGAAATAATTTCAACGAATCTATCAAGTATTCCTACATCTATTGGAAAGCTGCAAAACCTACAAAATGTCAACTTGTACAATAATCTAATTCTGGCGGAAGAGAGTTTTCCTCTACATATTTTCCGGGATTTACACAATCTTTCGAGTATAAGCATCGTGAACTGTAGTTTGAGATCACTTCCTTTAACTTTTTCCGAAATTTCTAGTTTGTCATTCTTGGACATTGAAAATAATCCGATTACGTATGTTGTAGACGGTGTGTTTGATAGGAATGTTTCTTCTAAAGTTTGGTTTATGGCTCTAAAGACTACAAAGCTAACGAGCATTCCCAGGACAATTTCAAATTTAACAGGTCTGCAATTTATGAATTTGATGAATGGTCTTATAGAAGAAATAAAGACAGAGGATTTCCAAAATTTAAAGAAGCTTGAAAGATTGTTCCTATCTGGAAATCCCATAAGGAGTATATCTGAGGAAGCGTTTATGGACCTGGAATCCCTCGAATCGTTAATACTTGATAATACCAATCTAACTACAGTACCCAAAGTAGTATTGAACCTTCCGTCCATAATGGGTCTGAGTTTAGAAAATAATGGAATTTTGTGTACATGCAGAAATTTAAAATGGATGAAAGACTGGCCTCGTTTGACAAAAGTCTTAATTGTAGGAAGCTGTGTCAATAATAGAATAACAATCACAGATTATATAAAACAAGAACTTCCTAAATGTGAGTTATAGCACCTCCTGGAAACATATATTCATACAGATTGACATTGAGATTTTCCTTGTTATGATATAGAGTATTTGATGGAAAGTGGTGCTGTCTCGTAGACTTATATCAAAATTTTTACATATTTGCAATTGATTGAAATATTTCGTTAATAATTTGACTTGTCTCATTAATGAAACAGATATTTATCAAACATTTTCTTTTACTTTTTGCAAAATTTTAGAAGTTATGTAGCCAAATTGAATGTCAAAGTGACTTACTTGCTGGAAAATATTAAGTATTTTGAGCTATCTAAATAAAGCGTAGTCTTTGAAATTTTATTTACTCTGTAGTAATGCTATTTGTTTAGCTGTGTTTCGTTTTTCATCTAACGGATGCCATCTTTAAATTAAGTATCTTTTCTATTATTGAATAGTCTGGGTATTTTGTTACAAATTTTTCCAGAAAAGATCGGTAATACAACTTCAAACAAGCTATAGTTTAATTCCACAATATGCTATGTACCTTGTTCAGAGACTGGGATGTATTATTTTGAAGTGGAAATATTTCTGTAATTCTCAAATCGATTTATACTTTTCTCGAGCGGTTGATATATTTTTCCGTAATCAACGAATAGTTCGTTTGATCTCAGTCGGTCAAAATTTCCCTGCTTTCCATAGATTTTGCTATTGGGAGATCAATTTCAAGTTATATCTGTGTGAAGGAGTTAGACCGGTTGACCAGTGGTCAATCTGCATAAATGACGCGATTGAACTATCAACTGTTACTTTAACTGTTACGTTATAACATAAGCATTATATTATGACACCCGAAAACGCTTTCAGTTTTTCAATCCCTCATGTGTTGGACACTATGAAAACTATTTACAAGACCGTCATCATTTGTCATGGATTGAAAGTCTACACAATATGCCAAAACTCAGAACATACAAACTTATAAAATCACAATTCTCCACTGAAGAATATCTGAAAAATGTCTCCAGAAACCAAAGATCAGCTTTGTCAAGAATGCGATGTGGAACGTTCCCCTAGAACTTGAAAAGGGCGTATCAGAAATATTCCCGTTGAACAAAGAATATGCAAAATGTGTGACAGTGGCGAAGTAGAAGACGAGCTCCACTTCATGATTAACTGTAAATTGTATAGCGATATCCGTAATGAACTTCTTCAAGAGCTACAAACTTTACATCACAATGACTTCCCGGACCTTTCATCAATTGATAAACTAAAAGAACTTTCAATAGTAATAAGAGTAAAACAGTGGCAAAATTTATCATTGACTGTTCAATTCTGAAAATCAATCTACATAGTGTATATATAAATTACCAAACCTATTTTATAACATCTGTTCAAGTTGTAAATGCGTTAAATTTTTCTTTCATGTTAGAAACAAACTTAAATTTTGATTTAAAAATCATTTTCATGATTCAGAATAGACTATTATCATCAGAAAGTGCATCATAAGCCTATTTGGCTGGCTGATTATTTTGTATTTTAAAACATGTATTTATTTGTATATTCAGGTTGCACTATAATAAATAATTCTTCTTCTTCTTCTTCATAAGCACTGTGCCATTGGAAATGTACGAGAATATACACCAGTACTAAAGTCGTCTTTTGAAAAAGATAGGTGAAAGTTTCCCTACTTATTGAAACAATTTAATTTTGGATGTAACACGTATTCTAATTGGCTGAAAGTTTTCTGGGTATCAGCGCATACAGACATATTTTGTCATGTGACCGTGACGTTATCATCGTTTTTTTCATGATTTACTTCTTAAAATTGGAATTTAGAATTAAATTATAAGGAATACACGTCACATGTGTCAGTGTGCACCACATTTTTGAGGTTATTTCGAATAGACAAAAAAATATTACAGTCATCCCTTAAATAGATACCACTACAGCATCTCGTGCAATACGATATTTCTTTAACTCTTGAGAGTTAAATTTTTAGAATTCAATTGAATCGAGGGGTGAAGTATGTTATCACACTAGTAGAAACCATATTTGGAGATTAAACAATTATTTCAGATTGATGGCTGCTTCTTTAATAAAGTATGTATTTGTGTAACTCTGGGTGTAGTTTGAATGCTTCATATACTGTCAAAACAAAACATTAGAGACCGAACACTAGTAACAACGACAGTCTGTAAATTCTACATAATCATAATTGATTATAAATTTACTAGAACCTTAATGAAAACAATTTTAACATTACGCGCAAATGGCTAAAATACCATTGTACCTTGGTCTTTTCTGACGCCCTGGAAAATTATACAAACACAGTTTACTTACTAGTCTAATGGTAATCATTTAATGAACTACACTAGTAAGTGCTCCTTCTGCAGTAATTTCGTCAATTTCTGAGACCCTTCGTGGCCCTAGTACTCCTTTGTCTTTCATGTGGAAATATGTTTTATGACAATTTGTACAAACTTGTACAATTTCCGTTTGCAAAACGTCCGTTCATATTTCCCAATATATCCGAAAGTTGTCTAATTTAAAACGATTTTTTGTGACTGATTTGATTAATTTTTTTTTGGTGATTTCTAACGTGTATGTTTCATGTGTGTTTACATTTTTTAATTACAACACTAGCTTCTACAATATAAGTTATAACATAAACAAAGACTAAAACACTTTCAGGCATTCACCCTTTAAAATTGTTGAAATAGTTAAATAAGAAACTCTCTCTGGCAAGGATGTTTTATCAATTTGTGTACTTATTATTAATTATTATTTTTTTTTGACAATACCGGTATCAATTGCGAAAAAATACAAAGTGCCGTTGTCGATTTTTTTCAATATTTAGATGATGTGCTTTTTCAACATGCAAAGGTTCAAAGATAATCTTTAAATCATCAATACTAAGCAGCTAAAAATAAATAATTCTTTTTATCAACAGGCTGATGATCTGTGATATACCATGTCATACGCCATATACAAATCTTATGACAAACGTTACTCAATATTCATATCTGCTGCATCTAGTATTTACACATCCAAGTTGTGTGTATACTACAGCAACTCATCAAAATATATTCTCTATGAAACTGCTCAGTTCATGGTTATTTTCTGGCTATCCTGATATAACAATAAAAAAACTTTACAATCGCTCTTATCTTTTTGTCAATGAGACAGCTACCCACCAGACAAAAAATAACGAGAATGTAAGCATCTATGTGTCACGGTACGGCCTTCAACAGTAATCGAAACCCCAAATGTATGGTAAGATGCATGTAAAACTATTTGAACCTGTAAACCAATTGCCTGATTTATGCTAAACCAATAAACGACAACACAAATATTACAGCTGCAACCAACGAAAATCTTCTGACTTGGTACAGGCACATACAAAGTGTGGTGGGGTTAAACACAAACGGTGATTTTGATGTGAATAACAGCAATTAAATCACTGTTCCTTTACTTTCGGTGTTTTGTAGATGGTGTGTAGTAATAATGCGTCGTAGATGATCGTAACAAGATTTTGATTTATTTTTACGTTTTTGGTTTTCATCAGTCTTCAGCTTCACTATTAATTTGACCTTCCAATTCTTTAGATCCGTGCATGAAGACAAAACGCACGGCTTACGTCATAAATTATAAGCCCGGTTTCTTTGGTGACTCCCTTGATGGTCACCACTGATCGAGATGAAAAAGGGGGAGTGCATTATATTAGAATATATTAACATTTTAAAATGCCTGTTAAATATAAAAAGAAGATGTGGTATGATTGCCAATGAGACAACTGTCCACAAGAGACCAAAATGACACAGAAATTAACAACTATAGGTCACCGTAAGCACAGCTACCTTGTCTAAGGTAGTCTTTAATAACAAATGGAGATGCAAGTTGTACATTAACCAGACAGCAACCATACGACAAATATACCTCATAACATCAAGATGTCAACATTATATTTATATCTGAGCGGGTTTTTTTCTTCTTTTCTTTAAAGAATACATAGAATTTTGCAGATCTTAATAAAAAAACAATGAGAAACTGACTTGCTATGGTAGCTATTCAGCTAAATATTCACCAGAGACCAAAGGAAGAAGATTTACAGAAGTATAGGAACTTCAATACTGAATATAAAACTATAAATGGCCCCTTCTCGAAATAACGAAAAACAAATTAAGGCAAACAGCAACCAATAATAACCATAAAATTGCAGGCTCCTAACTTAGTCCATCGAAATAAAATGAATACTTTTGATTATCAATAATTTATCAAGTTAAATTTATTATTAAATTTTTATGATATGTACAAGACATACAGGTATATCAATATTTTATATTTATAATACAACCATTAATAAAATAATAAATCACAAGATATTTGCGTTTTATGTATCAAACATAATACATCAACATACTTAACTCTTTGTGGTCAAAGCGCTTTTAGATAAAAACTTTATTAGAAACGCCCCAACGCATGCCGTAAGCTAAAAAGTTTAAGATGTATAAATACACGGAGAACTGAAAGAATAAAATAGTCCTTATGCATTTCTATCCGAGAGACATTTCTAATACAAGTAAACAAAATATGGGAGTTATAATTTGAAAAGTCACCAGACCGTTACAAATGTATGTTGTCGGCAAAACATTCCACATTTTCACATTACCATTTAGAAAACGGCAACTACTCAAATAAGAGGAATGCGTCTTTCTTTGGAAAAAGGTGGGCAGTGCTGAAATGTTGATTTAAGAAACAAATAATTTAAAGTCTTTTTCGGGTACTATGTTGTTTATATTTGTTATAACACATGCTTTACATTTATAATTTAATTTTGTTTTGTTTAAATCAACCAAAATTTTAGTTTAAGTATCATAATATTGTATGACTTTTTTGTGAATGTCAGTTCGCTACTACTGTGACTACATATGTTTTGATAATATATGTCCAATAGGAAAGGAGCACCTTTTTGGGCATTTTTGTGAATATAAGGCAACTACATTACTTTAATATATTTGGAAATAACTGTATGATGACTGGGTACATGCATTATGATTTCGAAGATAAAACAGTAATTCAAATTGAAATTTCAGAATATACATAAAGTGCTATTTTGCATCCAGTATTTTACGATAATTTTATTAATATTTGTAAAATAATCAAGTTTTGGAATAATCCTATAAATTTTGTTTTAATTTTGTTTTGTTTTGTTTTTTTTTTTTTGCAATAAAGTCTAATTGATAAATATTATAATAACGCAATATACGTAGGTTCTCTCATTGTAATTGGCATTTTCATTTTTCTGGTCATTGCACAAGATTGTGTTCTCGGGTACCTTTTATGAATTTGCTCTCTGAAATCAACTCCAACGTACAGCCGCCAAAAATGCAGTGCAGAAAGGCATAATTTCCAATCAACAGTGACTACATTATAGCATTGCTTTTATCTATTTTAATATTATTGGTATTGTTGTTTTGCTTGTATCTTTAATATGCCGTTATTATATGATAAACGATTTAACCCTGCCACATATTCTGGAAACCTGTTTAAGGTCTCAACTTCGTCAGTTATTGTCTCAGTAATATCTTGATGGGTTTGGGTTTTTTCGAAAATTTTGTTTTATGACAGATCTGTTATTGTCTCTAATAAACTAATTCACTTTTTTTTATATACGGACGATTTAGAGCTTGAAATATGTATAGACCAATGTTGGTCGATGGCCTGTAGGTGTTGCCTATTGGTTTCTTGAATCGTTCGATTACTGTTTTCTTTAATTATACCCGACATATTTTATTCTTTTACAAAGTACAATATTTCCTGCATATTCATTTTGAGTTGATAAACAGCTGGTATCTAGCTATTACTTATCAACGATCTTACATCTATTTGGAATGTTTGGTGGTGTTTAATTTTTGAATCGATTTGACCATCTTACTGTTTTACTCGAGCGGTACTGTAGAGTTTTTCTACCTCCAAGCATTAACGACCATAGTAAACTTTTGGGAATTTTTGGTTTACAATGCTTTTCAACTGAGTTATTGATTTGACCATCCCTCTGCTTTGAATCGAGTACCACTGAAGTGTCATTTTACACAAAACACTCGTCTGACGAACTCCGTACTTACTAATGAGTTTTTTTTCTGTCTTAAAAAGAGAAAAACAAGTTTAGTTGAAAGATCCATTTATTTAAGACTTAGATCAACCAATTGCAGCGACACTATCTGAAAAAGAATTGATCAAACAATTAAAATCCAAATGTTAAAAAAACCAATTGCGAATTGTTCTACTTTTAAATTCCTACCCGTTCATAATTGAAGTATAAATGAATAAAAAATATGAGGAAAATATGTTGAACATTGCACATTTTGCATTGAAACATCAGAGAAATATTGAGAATTAAAATCATATAACTTTATCACAACACTAAGGGAATATACAAAGGAGCAATCGAAATGCACAAATCGAAGAAAAACATACATTGCAATGAAAAAAACGAAAAGAAAATAACAATCTACAAAACCATTACATACGGGAGTAAAGGCAACACGAAGGTTTTCATTAAGATCAAGCAGTTTCTGCTTCATTAGAGGCATCCGTCGACTTACTCATGGATCTGATTGCATTTGTTTTATGAAGAAATTATAAAATTTAATAATAAGTTTCACAAGATCGATTGGGAAGATTTTCGATTAACATGATGTAGTTTTAGTGATTTTCTTTTATCATTGTCGAAGGCTATACGTTGACCTTTAATTGCCTACAGCTACTTCATTTGGCCTCTGGCAATTATACAGCATCTCCGTTTTTCTATTTTGTTTTCATTTTTTTTTCTTTATTGTAAGTTAGCTTATTAAACTATAAACGTCATTTATAAACTGACTCACCGAGACACGAAACACCAACGTCTTCGTCTAAGTATTGTCGTATTTTTATAAGGACTTTGGTAAAGGAAGATTAAATATCGAGCAAATGGAACAGGTAGAAAGCGACCAAAGGTCTTGTTCAGATGCTTCAAACAATAATGGTTGATGAAAGTCAGGTTGATATCGATGAAAGTCAGACTGATATCGATGAAAGTCAGATTGATATCGATGAAAGTCAGATTGATATCGATGAACTGATTTTAATGACAACAGATTATCGTTTGGTTCCATCTTCAGAAATATTTCTGGAAACTAGAGATGACGAAAGACAAAGGATAATGAAGAACGGAACTCTTAATCTGATGGCAGACTTGACAATATTTTCTCTCAGTGAAAGTCAGATAGGGAAATATTTATGAAACTTCCAGAAAAGCTTCGACCTATTTTGCAAGTACTTCTATTTATGAAGAAGTTCTTTCCACTGATGAATTATTCCTGAATAGTGATATTGCAGATAAGCTTAAGGATTATATATCCAGCGAACACTTTATAGAAGGAATTTTGCGTCTTGCAAAGGCCAATGCCACGTCGAGAAATATTCAAATAAAAGAAAATTTACTTTTAGACATAGAAAAAGATTTGAAAACGATTCAAGTTTGTTGTGTAACAGATTTGCAAACTAGATTAATGCTGATGAACAAATGGTTAGATGGCACTGAAGTTTCAAAACTATGCTACTTAGATAGACATAAAACGTGTTATATTTGACATCTAATAATTTAGATGCAGTTAAATGGCTCTCAAAACATGATTTAGAGTTGGTCTCTGCGATACAACCACTGTGGAATGGAAATATTGAAAGGATCAAATGTTAAAGATATTATCAAAATTGACCTCAGTCCATTGGAATTTTCAAAACGCCTGGACGATATCGGAATACCACCAATGGATGAAACTGGAAATATTTCGTTTGTTCCTCTTCCAGGTTCACTTGTTCCAAAAGATCTTGCTGAATTTTTAGTTCCACTGGAGTCTACGTTACCACTGAAGAGTTTTGTAGTTTATAGCGATTGGGAATATGTAGATACAAAACATCAAATCTATCAACAAAATACACAGCGCTATAAATACGGAGTAGTTATAGATGTCATCTTATCACACGAACAAAATGCAGAATATACTATAAATATTGGTGGTTCGTCACCTAGAAATATGCCTATTTCAGAATTATTTATGATAAAAGAAATGTCAGAAATAAACTCTGTAACTTTCCAGTTGAATGACGATGAATACAGCCATAGCAGCGATTTGACTTTAAGCGCTGCTATTCGGTTCAGAATGAACCAACAGCCAAATCCACAGCCTGAAGAAGGAAAAGTTGGTATCAACAAGCTAAATACGACTTGGAAGTAGCAATGTTGACGAAAAAACGATTGATGCAGAGCTGTCAAAGGCTACAACTGGATATGTATTATTTGTCAGCAGGTAATATTAATTTTTAAAGGTATAGTAGGGTTTCCCTCCGCACAAACACGTGATTCTTGAATAATCTTTTTTATGTCAAATTTTAAAAGCCAAATTTATAAAACGTAGGAAGAAACTCAAAAAGAAAACAGCCTTAATATTACACCCAAACTCGTCCAAAGTGAACTTTCTAATGGCAGTTGCAACCATAAGCTTTAGAAAAAAAACTTGATTTTATAAACTGAAAATTGACAGAAAAATGTATACTTTGAATCATGCGGATACCGAAATTATCCATTCCTTGAAACAGTAAATAACTAGGTTTTGATTTGAATCTTGGAAAAAAGTTTTCGAATCAAACTGAAGTCTCAAAATCTCAATAAGTTTATAAACACCGTTATAGAATCTGAATAGTACAAACAATTTTGAAGACTGTAGATTGTCATATTTTTTTTGTGGTTTAAGGCTGTCTCATTGAAGCATACGCCTACTTCTTTTGATTATCGAACTTCCTCTGTGGTCTTGTGGCGGCGTGCGGAAGTTCATTGGTTCTATCCTCTATCTAACCGAAGACTTGAAAATTTATAATTGCTGCTTTTCCGATAAGCACGGACATCTATGTCCTTAATTTCAACCTTAAATTTGATGATGTGATAGTCTGCTATTTTTTATTTTATAGTCAATGCCATGGAAAACATAGAATTCGTCAACTATGTATTTCATTTTTCAACATTTTTACATACAAACTGATTCTAAATTATGGTTTCTGAATGAAGGAATATATGAATAAATCAGTGTAAGCTATCGATATTTCGATTTTATCTATTTCAAATTCTGTACTTTCAATATCATTATCATCATGGATTTTCTTGAGGTTTTGTCATTTGTTTTCAGTTTTATTTCTGATAAAAAGTAGAAGGCTTTCAACTACAAAACAAAATCACTATTTTACAGGCAACAGAAAAGGCATTAAAGGAGCAATGTACACCATTAATGCTGATGACGTTCACCGTGTCCATAGTCTGACGGCGCATATACCGGAAGGAGATAGAAAATTACTTCCCATAGCTAACCTACTTGAAAACACTATTGGAAGCATTGAGAGGATGAGATATCCTGTTTTTGTGCTATACCAGCAGAATTATATGAAAAGAGGATGCACAAAAGCTTTAGACTTTACCGAACAACTAATCAATGAAGTAAAACACAAATACATAGACACTCTCTTAGAACTGTAAATGTTTAGTTTATTTAAGTTGATTCATAATTTATTTTTTCAAATAGTAATTTTTCAAAGTGTACTTTACTGCATTGTATTAAATAGTCATGATGAACTTTGAAATGAATCGGTATAATAACTGACATTAGGAAAACACTGATCTCTATAAAAGACGGAATCGTTTCGTGGTTAACACAATTCTTTTTAACTCTTAGAATATTTAAGGATGTATACTCATACTTGATGACAGTCTCTAGCTACCAAAGCAAGAAAATACTTAACACCAACTTGTTCACAATTATTGAAGATGAAATCAAGGATAGTCATAGGTCTGTTCTATGTTCCTTTGAAATTTCAACCAAAGATGAAGAACTGGATCTTTTCAGCTATCAAAGCCGAGCTTCAAAGTTTTGTGAAAATACCTATTCTACGGGTGGCGTGAATCAAATATGGATACTAAAAATTCTAAAGATCTTTAAGAGTACATACAATCTAAGACTCTTTCATCTTGCAATAGTATTAAAACATTTGAATTTTTACACTTTACACAAGTATTCCCATTCAAACTATAAGACAAATTGAAAGAGTTGGTCCTCCTTTGTTTCATAAAATGAATGGCCAACGTAGATATAGGTATCTTGTCTTAGGGAGGATAAATCCTTATTTGTAAAAATCACTCTGATTCTAACAAACAATTCTCTAGAACTGACATTATCAAAATGCTTGATTGACAACATATTTGTTACGTTTGAGGACGTTTTATCCTAACAAACAGTCTGCATTCCCATGTGAACAAACTGCGCTCTCTTGTCGACTTGTTCCTTTATTCATATGAGGCTGACGTCATACAGGAACTTCTTAGGAAGAAAGAAAAGAAGTTAGCAGTATCCTTTAACTTTCCTTTCCGCTATATAAATAATTTCCTCTCACTAAATAATTCAAAATTTAGTGACTATGTTGAACTCATCTATCCTATCGAACTTGAGATAAAGGATACAACAGATACAGTTAAGTCTGCCTCATATCTTGACTTACATCTAGAAATTGACAATGAGTGTCGGTCGAAAACAAAACTTTTCGACAAAGGAGATGAGTTCAGCTTCCCAGTTGTGAACTTTCTATTTCTATGTAGCAACATTCCAGCGGCGCCTTCATACAGAATATATTTCCCATTTAATACGATATTCCGGGTCTTGTATTTCCTATCATGATTACCTTGATAGAGGGTTGCTGCTCACACAAAAAGCTATTAAATTAAGAGTTCTAGGAAGTGAAGTTATACGGACGCCATCTCGATTTGGTTGACCTTAATGGAATATCCGTTTCACAGATGATAGCGGATATGTTTCAAATGTCGTAACTACAATCCCTTCACCTTTTCCCGAATGTTACCTACCGAATTAGACTTATTACCGAGTTTGTACTAACATGAGCAACACGACGGGTGCCACATGTGGAGCAAGATCTTCTTACCCTTCCTGAGGACCTGAGATCATCCCAGTTTTGGTGGGGTTCGAGTTTCTTAGTCCTCTCTGGTATCTTTCGCCTCTCTTATTTCGTCCTATTCTATGATATCATTGATTGATTTGTACCAGCTTTGATAGTCTTTAAAACAGCACTAAACTAAAACCCTTTTCATTTTTTGACGTGTTGCTCTGTGTACCGTTTATCTTTTCATGGTTTTCGTTTTTTGCCATGGCATTGTCAGTTTGTTTTTGACTAATGAGTTTGAATATCCATTTGGTATCTTTCGCCTCTCTTTTTAAAGTCGATAATATACATGTACATCAGGGTTGGCAAAGTATTACCCGGTGGGAAAACCCGGTGGAAAATCCTGAAACGGGTAATACTGGGCAATACTGGGCAATATAATTTTTTAAGCTTATTTTTACACAAAATTGGTAAAGACTTGTTGTAGTTTAATAGTATTATAGCTAAATATACACATTTTATACAGATATAACCACTGAGAGTCATTTCTAGAGGATTGAAAATCACCTCAATTTCTTCCTTTTCTCCACTTATACAATGTAGGCAGAATATAAGACTCGCACATTTTAGGATACCTTGTTAATTGCCAAGCTTTGTTTCAATAATCCAACCTTTATTTCAGTGTTGCAGTGAATTGTAAATTTTTAATTGTTATACCATCATATTGCTACATAAACAAACTAAGGGACATGTCATGAACACTTATAGTAATGAAAAGACTGATTATTGTTATATAAACAAATCTGTGTTCTAATCTGAATAATTTCTTATTAATTAGTGATGTACATATAAATATGCTGAAACTTAGTAAATTTTTATTTAATCAATAAACAGAAATAGTTTAAAAGTAATTTTCCTTACATTAATACATATAATTGTTAATAATTAGTATTAGCTATATATATTTGAAAAAAGTACAAATTGAATTCTAAGGCTTTATTTTATCAGTTTGATCAATCTAGAAAAATGGTGATATAATAGATTTTTAGGTGGATTATTGAGAAAAGCTTTTCCCATTTGTCGTATGTGTCTTCATGTACACATGTCTCAGAGTTGCTAGAACAATACTTTCTCAGATTTATACACTTGTACATGTATTATAAGAGTCTCAAACAAGTAAACTTATTCATAAATCTAATTCATATGTCTTATTTTTATAAATATCTTTAAAATTCAGGCCAGTATTTCATATTACCCAGTAAAACCTGGTTTTCCCAGTATTTCCCACTGGGCTGGGCAATACTCATAAAACCGGGTTTTGCCAATCCTGATGTACATCCCTGGAATCGCTTCAGATTTTTTCCGA
>JAASAO010001922.1:0-92897 GCA_017311375.1 Mytilus coruscus | reverse complement strand
CAATACTTTTTCCACACTAGGTGCAAATGAAAGTTGGGACCCTTAGGCATGCTTGACTAAAATATCCAGGTGGGTATAGCACGGATTTTTTTAAAAGTGGTCCAAAGTTGGGGTCCGACACCCTACATTACCCTAACCTTCAAAGTTAATAAAAATTTTCCTACGGCAATATTTTTTTCCACTTTAGGTGCAAATGAAAGTTGGGACCCTTAGGCATGCTTGACTAAAATATCCAGGTGGGGTATAGCACGGATTTTTTTTAAAAGTGGTCCAAAGTTGGGGTCCGACACCCTACCCTACCCTAACTTTCAAAGTTAATAAAAAATTTCCTACGGCAATATTTTTTTCCACACTAGGTGCAAATGAAAGTTGGTACCCTTAGGCATGCTTGACTAAAATATCCAGGTGGGGTATAGCACGGATTTTTTTAAAAGTGGTCCAAAGTTGGGGTCCGACACCCTACCCTACCCTAACTTTCAAAGTTAATAAAAATTTTCCTACGGGAATACTTTTTTCCACACTAGGTGCAAATGAAAGTTGGGACCCTTAGCTTAATACAACAAATAGATGTATACGCTAATTATCAGCATAAAGCATGAGTACAAATTAATTTATACAGTTGATGCTGTCAGTTTTGTTACTTATCTCTGCATTTTATCCACACCACATACTTAATTATATTGATGAGAGTGTTTAAAACAGTATATAATTGTTTTTCTTTTCAGCTCAATGCGTTCCAGTTAAAAGCAGCAACTGTGAAAAATACGGCTTCAATTCCCCGAAGTTTCCAAATTATATTGGACATGCCCGTTTAGTCGAAGCTGATAACGCTCTGTCACAGATATTTCAAAAGACTACTGTATGTTCTTTATCGAGAGCAGCCGCTGAAATGATCGGATGTGCCATCATGATTCCGCTGTGTAAAAATGGTAGAACGGTGCCCCCATGTCAGGAAGATCGAAGAGGTGAAAGATTATATTGTATTAGTGTTTTCTATGTTTTTTCAATGTTAAATGATTATATTCTATTTAATCACGAGTAGAGTAGAAAAAGAATCAAAGCAACCCTGGTGTAAATTTGAAGTTCGTCTCTCTAAAAATATATTTATTTCTAGCTCATAATTCATCTTAAGGGCATGAGCATATGTACTCTACCCAAGGAATAGATTCTGTTAGCTATAGTTGGCTTAACCTTTCGGAACTTTTGGCTGTCAATTTTCTTCAACATCGTACTTTAATTGGCCTGTTAAATTGTTTTGATTCGAGCGTCACTGGTGTGTCTTTTGTAGACGAAACACGCGGCTGGCGTACACAATTATGATCCTGGTGTCTTTGTTGAGTATTTTTCTGACAAAATCTAAAAAATAAAAGTTTTGGCAACCAAACTTCATTTATGTAATGACATAGTGTATGAACAAGTTTTCTTATAATTTCCTCTTGCAGATGTTATTATCACATGCAGGGTTAATCAGATACCCAATTTTGAGATGGCTGAGATGATATGTCGTTTATTTCCAAAACGAGGGTCACCAACCAACTGTATTACAATACAAAGCAAGCAACATTACAGGCACTTAGTCTTTATCCAAAGCGCTGCTGGTTGATTGTTAGTGTATTCACACAGCAATGCTTTTAAAATTCTTGCACAATAAAGAAGAACAAACGTTTCTGAAAGTTTATTTTGGGGTAAAGCCGTTGAACGAAGCACATTTTTTTTTTTCAGAAAGCGCTGTTGCGGTACAGGCAAGTGCGCACATTCAACGTTTTTACAGCACTAAAGAAAATAAAAAAAGGATTAATTCTATGCTTATAAATATATTCTTTTGATTAACGAATAAGTTGGTTGGACAAAAGTCACGATAAATGACTCTCTAATTTTGTTTAACAAGAAAAATTAGCATTTTGTTGAATATTCCTCACATTGTTGAAACGTTTTCATTGAGATCACGTCCAGTCATGGATGTTCCATTTTATTCGGACTGGAGCATGAAATTCAGCTGTTATCGTTGGTCGTTGTCTGTTATATTTGTTTTTCAGTTTCCAGTATTGTTTTGTCATATGTTAGGCCGTTGGCTTTCTCGTTTGAATTGTTTCACATTTTGCTTTTATAGCTGACTTTATGATGTGAAGTTTGCTCATTGTTGTAGGCTTACAGATACCTAGAGCTTCTAAAAGAGGGACGAAAGATACCAGAGGGACAGTCAAACTCATAGATCGAAAACAAACTGACAACGCCATGGCCAAAAATAAAAAGACAAACAGACAAATAATAGTACAGATGACACAACATAGAAAACTAAAGACTGAGCAACACGAACCCCACCAAAAACTGGGGGTGATCTCAGGTGCTCCGGAAGGGTAAGCAGATCCTGCTCCACATGTGGCACCCGTCGTGTTGCTTATGTTATTACAAATCCGGTAAATAGTCTAATTCGGTAAGTCACATTCGTGAAAAGGAAGGGTATTGTAGTTACGACATAAGGAACATATCCGATATCATCTGTGAAACGGTTATTCCATAACGGTCAACCAACTCGTGATGGCGTCCGTAAAATTTACGAAGGATGATTTCAACTTCACCATTTGGAACTCTTGGTTTAATAGCTTCCTTGTGAGCAGCAATCCTCTATCAAGGAAATCATGATAGGAAACACAAGCCCGGGAATATCGTATCAATTGGGAGATATATACTCCGTATGCAGGCGCTGCTGGAATGTTGCTACATAGAAATGGAAAGTTCACAATTGGGAAGCTGAAATCATCTCTTTTGTCGTAAAGTTTTGTTTTCAACCGACCCTCATTGTCAATTTCTAGATGTAAGTCAAGATATGAGGCAGACTTAACTGTATCTGTAGTATCCTTTATCTCTAGTTCGATGGGATAGATTCGTTCAACATAGTCACCAAATTTTGTATTATTTAGTGAGAGAACATCATCTATATAGCGGAACGTAGAGTTAAAGGATATTGCTAACTTATATTCACGTCATTTGGACTTTGGGGGACAGTTGTTTCATTGGCAATCATACCACATCTCAAATGAGAAAAGCATAAACTTGTCAGGTGCGATTGACAATAAACATATTAATTATAAAATTAATATTGTAATGGTGACACTGTGGTCAAATTGAACTTTTCGTTGACTTATTTTCGTTCTGATTGGTTTACTTACGTTTGTTTAATTATCATGCATATTGTTTTAATTGTTTTATGGACTATATGTACTAAATGTTTTATATACCAGACAATGATAATTAGTATACATATCAATTACGGGGTTAGATTTTTTAAATGTTTATGGAAGCCGTTTGCACTTTATACTGTTCTGGTTTTGATTTCGTTGAGATATTTTCGTCATCGAGGTTTTAATATTTTGTCTTCAATGATAAAAGGACACGGTTTACATATAAAAAGTATACAGTTCATTTGTTTGTATTAGGAGCTACCATTTGATTTTTATGGGGCTAGGATGAAATTTGAAAAAAATAGGCAGGACAGGAGTTTTCAGTAAAAAAAAAAGCAGGATGAGACACTTGCAAAAAAAAAGTTAGGATGACAATTTAGGTTAAAAAAAAAAAGGCAGGACAGAGATTACAACTAAAAAAAAGGCAGGACAAAATTTTTCATCCTAGACCCCCCATAAAAATCAAATGGTAGCTCCCTATCATGTTTTTACCACATTGATAAATTGAATAATATAAAGTAGCAGAGGTGTAGCTTCTCTTGAGGCTATGAAGCAGCTACCTCACTTATTTTGTTTACCAAACATAATAATAAGGGAGATAAAATGTACAATTTGTATTTCGTAGAATAGGATAATTATAAACATTTGACTTATCTAATGGTTACACAAGTTTTTCCTTCTAAACGTAAGACAGATTGAAAGAATTAGTTCAACTTTTTTAATAAATGATACACTGTCTATACAAATATCTCGAAAGCAAGAGACTGATACCTAATTAATACCACTAAAGACAAGAAGTTCTAGAAAAATGACATCATAAAGATCCCACTATTCACTGCCAACACATTGGGAACGTTTGGTCGACATGTTGTACGACGCAGACTTCATACACAGGCTTCTAAAAAAATGCAAATGAAACTAGCTGCATTATCCTTTAGCCTCACTTTTCCCTATATATTATAAACAATTCTCTCACTGAATAACTAAAGTTTGGTGAGTATGTTGATCGCATAACTCCCTTTAAAATTAAGATAAACTATCATCCCAAACATACAGTTATGACTGCTTTTTATCTTAACTTATAGAATTTGACAGAACGGTTTAGATCTAAACTTTATGACAAACGAGATGATTTCTTATTTTCACATTATAATCATTCCGTTTTGAAGCATTCTTTAGGCACCTGAGTATGGAGTATATATCTCCAATTTATATAATATCCAACAGCTTGTTTTTCTCATTAAACAGTGTTGTTGCCAGTGGAGCTGCTGAACCAGGGCTTCTTAATTGAAAATATTTTAAGTCATAATTTTTCTGACGCCATCATGATTTAATTAACCGTGTCGTAACCACAACTTCTTATCCAAGTTATGTCATTACCGAATGATGCATATAACCGGAGGTTGATTTCCTTGAGTGACACGAAAGTTTTCAATAGTGTAGCAGAAACTGCCTTCCGTACCGATGTACCTGTTTGATTGTCATTTTTCGGTGTGGTTCGTGTTGCTCAATCTTTCTTCTTTCTGGTTTGTGATTGCCAATTGGTATCGTCACGTCTTTTTTATTTTTATATATACGACTCTTTGTTTCCCTATAACATTACTTCCGTAAACAAAAACAAAAAGCGACGAATGTCTTCATTATACATGTAATAATATAAGAAGAGTTTTTTTCTTGACGGATAAGTCGACGAAACGTAACCGCAACTTCTTTGCTGTATGACGCAATACATTTGAATGCAACATCATGCGCAGTAAAAAGGGAAAAAATAAAAGACAGAAAAAAAAAATACACGAGAAAAATTAAGATTGAAATCGCATCTTTCTAAAAATAAGAAGATGATGTGGTACATGTATGATTGCCAATGAGACATCTTTCCGCCAGAGACTAAATGACGTCAAAATTAGCAACTATAGGTCATCGCACGGCCTTCAACAATGATCAAAACCCTTACCGCATAGTAAGCTATAAAAGGCCCCGAATTGACAAATGTAAAATAATTCAAACGAGAAAACTAACAGTTGAGATTTATGCTACTTGTTGCTTAAGTCTGAAAAGTCCACCTTCCAAAAAATAATGATTTTTTATTACATAATAACTTGTTAGCCTATCTTAAGTATAAAATGATGCCAAGGGTGGATGGAGTACGGAATAAAAATTTGGCAACCCGTCCGGCAGTAAACCAATGCCGAAGGGTGGCGTCTGCTTGGCTATGCGAGATGTAATTATAAATACGCAAACACTTCTGGTCAGAATGAGAACATTTCGTTATAAAGAACCTACCTAATAGTTTTTTTTTTTGTTAATTTGTTCTAGTCCTGAATATGCACGGAATGGTCCGCACTGATGCTTTGTCCTCCTTTGCCTCACTAGATAAAAGGGTCAAGCTACGCCACTGGATAGTATATTTCCATCCTTTTTACTTCTATCGAAATCTTGAGCTTCACTCTATAAATCTCTATTATCAACTTATGTTATAAACAAACAAAGACCAACGTTAACAAAAGCTACAAGTAAACATATTTTCTAAGTTGACGCATCATAAAAGTAAAACACATAAGTAACCCAGATATTTGGACATCTGGATTAACATATCAGAGTCGAATTCGACTTCTTTGCAACTCTGATAAAATCACTTTTAATATTGATAGAATCTTGACAAATCACGAGCCTTCTTTTATACTGTATTCGGCCATACGAACAACAAATTATAGGATATTCATACCATTTACAAAAGACTGGCATGCTCGCCTCGGATCATGAGGTCGTAGGTTTTATCCAGGTCAGATCAAACGGAACACTTTATATTTGGCATTTGTTGCTAGCAGGTGGCATTTGGAAGCAAGTGAAAAGTACAGGAACACTTTATAGATGGAATTTGGAAGCAAGTGAAAACAAACGGAACACTTTAAAATTGGCATTTATTGCTTGCACGTGGCATTTGGAAGCAAGTGAAAACAACCGGAACCCTTTATAGATGGAATTTGGAAGCAAATGAAAACAAGAAGAACACTTTAAAAATAGCATTTGGCATTTGGAAGCAAGTGAAAACAAACGGAACACTTTAAAGTTGATCATCTGTATATATTCCCTCAGATAAAATTTTCTTATACTTTGCAAAAATGTAGATTTTACCATGCTTTTTTATGAAAAAAAAACACTTTTTTGTGAATAAGAAGAAATCCATGAGATAGAATTTTGAAATAAAATGTGAGAAGATAAGTTTTATAATATGCTTCAAGAAAATAAAAAGAAAAAAATGATGTCACCGAATTTTTTTTTCTTGCTACAAGTAAAAATAAAAATTTCTTTAAGGAGTAATACCACCAATGTTTTCCCCTAATAGTTTTTGTTAAATCGGCATTTCCTCAAAAGTTTAACTTTTTAGGCTAATAAATCAAAATTTTGGAGTAACTATCACACATTTATGTAAAAAGTGTGATTATAAATGAGTGATTGAAGTGTTCAAGCTGAATGAAGTTTACTGACTCCATGGAGGTTTCAATAAGTCCTTACATATTTATTGCCAATCTGTCTCAAACTATGTAAATTTAAGCGAAGAACTAAACCGGTTGTGTACTGCTATTTTACAATCCAAGATAGCGGTTTGCAGTGAATCAACGTTTATTTGTTCCGCCTAAAGCTAGGTTCACACTGCCGATTAGATCAAGTCGACCAAGCCCGATCAAGACAGATTAAGCGATCGGGAGACTGATCTGACTCGTTTGACAAGAATGTTCGGTGTGGTTTACCTTGCACGTCATCGATCTGACTTTCTACCCGAGGATTTTTGACATATAAAAAAAAATCGAGTAAGGATCGAGAAGCCAGTCACTCGAGAAGAGATCGGGAATTCGTCGAGTAGCGGTCGAATTGATCGGGAAAGGATCGTGTAGAGATCGAGTTTGGTCGGAATACAAATATTTTACCGATCAGTACTCGATCATCTCGACCTTTGCTCGACTAATATCCGATCGTTTCTTGATCAACGCTATCCTGTTTGATCTGTGGTCCAGATTAACTCTACCAATGCCCAATCGCTTCACGATCACTGCGACTACTATTATTTTTATCCCAGACCAACTCTACCAATTACCGATCTCTACTCGACCAAATTCGACCACTTTTCGATCTCTACTCGGTTATACACGAGTTCACATGACTGCTACAAGATTCTATGAAAGAAGTGAAGATCTGATTAACTCTCATAACTTGCTTCCGCAAAAAATTTTGTTACTGTTTTTTTTTTAAACTACAAAAGATTAACTCCACAAAAATTCCTCCATGTACAGTACATGGTTGTACTTTTGCAAGGAGGGTTGACATTTTAAAAGAGAGGCAAACGATACCAAAGGAACAATCAAACCCAAAGGTCGAAAACAAACCGACACAGCCATGGTGAAAAACGAAAAACGACGACAAGACAAACAGCAGCCTACACAACATAGAAAACTAAAAACTTAGCAACACGAATCACAACAAATACACGTTGCACCCGTCGTAACATAATAAACAATCCGGTGACAAGTCTCATTTGGTGGTGTCATTTTCAAGAAAAGAGCAGTAAATTTTATAAATAAGAAAATACAAACGGTTCAAATTATGTTTGAAACGCAGAAAAAGGCAATACATATACTAAAGCTTAAGTTCAACTTCAAACAAAACAAAACATAATTATTTTATTTCAAAACAATCTTCACAAATTTATAACACATGAGAATAAGATGTCATACTAAAATAACTACATAAGAAATGAAAACAACACGTTATAAATTTCATGCGTCAGAAGCGCTTTTCTGGATTTACCTTATCAGGAACGCCCAAAGCCTAATATTTGAAAGCCAAGAATATAAAATAACTAAACAGTTGAAGAGCTTTATGACCAAAAGGACCCCATAAAAAATAGCTAAATCCATCTAAGGTCAACTTTGCCTGAGGGAGTTGAAACCTTAGCTTCTTATAATTTCAAAATTTATTAACGACCAATTTTAGAAAGGTTTGTTGTAAATCATTCTGAGCGGATGATACCCTCGGGGACTGATATTCCATCAGCAGAGGTATCGACCCAGTGCTGTAAAAATGAAAACAACACGTTATAAATTTCATGCGTTCGAAGTGCTTTTCTGGATTTACCTTCATAAGGAACTCTCAAAGCCGAGTATTTGAAAGCCAAAAATGCGGTTTTACCCTGAAACTACAAGTAACTGTATAATAACACGGATGAACTAAATCATACTCTCTTGGCACTCAACTGAACCTGCTTGTGAATTGAAATAGTGCTTAAGATAGTCTCGGTTAGATTATTCTGGAGTATGGCTTCATCAATTTTCTCAATGTAAATGCATCATATTCAATTTTGAGGTATGAGGTGTTCTTCTTATCGCCGGGCAGTGGGTGTTTTCCTCAATCAAAGTCCTTCGTTCAGAGTGGTTGAAGAGTTGAGCGTCGGACGCACTTCCATTAGCACAAAAACTGACCCATGTGAACTTGTAGTCTGCGTCGACGAGGGACAGTAGTGTGATTGAGAAAAATCCTTTGTAGTTGCAGTACAGTGCAGTTTACCAGACTCCTTTGGACGCTTTATCCTCACATGCTTGCCATCCAGTGCTCCACATGCATGAAGAAAGTTCCACTATGCTTGGAAGTAATTGGCAATCTTTTAGCTTGTTCATTCCGAAAATATTTGAAGCTGTAATACATGAGGTGATGCCTGCCGTCGACACATTCGAACAGTGGCAAGATAATGGTGTTTCAGCCACTCGAAACGAATACATCAGCTCTGCATAAAAAGCGCCATTTGCGAGATGGCGAAGGGTGACAGCTAATTTCAGTCCAGGCTCTAAGGCTTCTCTGAAATAATAACAAACGTCGAAAAAATTTATAAATATCATTCCTGCAATGATATTATAATTTTATCTCGCTTTCATTCAGATGAAATATTTTAATTTTACCTCGCTTTCATTCGGATGAAATTATTAATGCATAAACATGTCAATTTACATAAAATTTGTGTTATGTATTCCATTTTGTGTGAGATATTGTTTAAAAACTCCCATACCATTTCAGCGTCCACTCTGAGGAAGATTTTATAGCCATTGGGGTCCTCTCTGTTGTCCTGGAGTCTCTCATACTGACCATACAGTGGTCGCCGTGTCAGCCACTGCCTCATCTAGATTTCTCGGCGCCCGTTGCTGTCTACGCCTTCTAGTTCGTCTTCTACGCTCTCTCAATCTCCGTCGCATCTATTAACCTGTCTCTCTGCAGCTTTAACTACCTTGCCCACAAATGCAACTGCTCTATTTCCATGTAGATATTTTAAATGTATGATTTTACCCAGATCTTCCCTGAACGACTGAATGATAACCAAATAAATGGAGAATGTGTCCATGGGATACAGATAATGCCCCCGCTTGCACACATATAGGGCTATAAAAGGGCATAACTCAAGAACGGTAAAAGTGACGCCACCCAAATTCGAACTTGATCTGTGTTTTATGGTAATAAGCAGTGTGTATACATTTCATAACATTTGGTTGAGGCAAACTAAAGTAAGAGAACGGAAACTAATTTTTTGGACGTACGTACGTACGGACGGAGAAAGGCAACATTTAATGCCTCCTGCGCTGCGGCGGGGCATAAAAATTTCAGACGTTTTTATACTGAAATTGAACATATCCGACCAATTCCCGACTATCCCTACGACCCCTATACGATCAGGTCGATCTGGTCTTGTCGAGATCGGGCTGAGATCGAGCATAGTTGATTTGGTCTAGCTAGTCGAGTAAAGATTGTGTAGAGATCGTGAATTGGTCGAAATAATCGAATATGTATTCAATTAGTGGTCGGGTTGGAGTCGTGAATGGTCGAGTTAAAGACGTGTACAGTCGGATAGCGGTCGGGTAGAAGTCCTATACAGGCCCGATCAAGAATTTGGTTACGCTTGGTCGTGGGAATTTGTGCAATCGGGATCATCGAATTGATCTGATCGGCAGTGTGAACCTACCTGAAAAAGTGTAAGACTGCAGACTAGATTTGAATATTCATTAACTATATAAAGAGATATTTAAATATCTTTTCATAAGACAAATGATTATCAGTTTTTGTTGTGAACGGTACTGTCTAAACTTTGTTGAAAACAAAAAAATATTTTCTAACCAAGCTTTATGTTTATTTAGTTGATAAAGGATAGATATTCAGTAAAACACGGTTATTTGTAACTGTTTTTTTAGGTCATAACATTTCATTCATTTTATTTTGCTTAAGAAATAAATAATTTTATATTATGTTATGTATAATTCATGCTTCTGTAGCGCAGTTTTTTTTAGTTTATTTAGTAAAGTTTGTTAGGTATACTAGGATAGATTAAATTAGGGATGTTGTATGAACTTACTAAAACCAAAAGAAAATGAAAAATTTAAAGTTTTCTTTATCACTTAAATTGATGAGTTATCATATGATAAATGTTTTACAGTTACTATTTTTCACTTTATGATGACATCATGCTATTTCATTTGTACTCTTGTTATACTATTTTGTTGTAAAATATCAGGTCATCTAAAGTAAGATTTTCTGATAACTGTTAATACATGGCATATATCTAAGAGGTTATAAAGGTTTAATTATTGCAGTTAAAGAGAATATACTTAAGCCTTAGCAGGATGGAAAGCTGTAGGGCATAACACATTTTCTAAACCTTATAAAACATCTCAGAAAAGTAGATTTGTTATATTCTTATACAAGACCTGTTAATTGTCACTTGCTTATGACCTTAGATATTTTATTACTACATGTTTATTTTATGTTTTGTGATCATACATTTTACTTGATGGTGTTATTGTCAGTGAAAGATTAAACATTATAACACAAGTGCCTTTTTGTTATATGAATTGTAATGTTTTTCTAATTGGAAATGATATTCTCAAATGTGCGTTACTAAAATTTAGAAGGGTGGAAATAAAATAAGGATATGGTATATAATTGCCAATTAGACAACTAAAACCAAAGATATAGGTGACTGTACAGCCTTCAACAATGAGCAAAACCTTTCAGCTATAAAAGGTCTGCATGAAAAACATAAAAATATTCAAATGGAAAACTTTTGACACTGTGTGTAAGACATATGCAAAACTACATACTGTAAATTCAGAAATAATTGCTTGCATTTATAAGTGCGATTTTGTCATTTCAGACTTAAATGCGATTTTTTTTTTTTTTTTTTGTGATATTTAAAAATCCTGTTTAATTCATACAAAATATTTCAAAATACAAGTTTAAATTATTGTTATTATAACCCTGTCACAATTTTCGCAATAATAAAACATTACATACAGTAGTTTAATTTTTATTACTCAATTTGCACTTTGAGACATAGTGGTTAACTTTCAATTAAACATGCTGAGAAAAAAAATCGTAGAACACACAATTATATAATTCTACAATTGAGATACAAAAATATTTTACCCATAATAACTTAGTCAGTTTTGTGAAATTGCTTCATTCATGCAATGGGAGGAATTTCTTTTATGTTTTTTTAATTATATAACTTGGAAAATTATATATGGATTTCCCATGGGAACAAACAATTTACTTATGTTCCCAAGGGAATTGTAGTTCTATGGAACTCTAAACTTCCCATGGGAAAAGTCATTTTTCTTTGGGAACTTTAAATGTTCCCATGGAAATTATAATATTCCTATGGAATTCTCAAATTTCCATGGAAATGTACTTTAATCAGCTGCAGTGACAACAGTGACAGCAGTGACAAGTTTGGACATATGGGATTTTTTGATTTTTAATAATCTATCACTGAGCAAAATTTTTTTGATATCTTGTAAGCCGACAAAGTCAGATTTGCCAATTCTGGAATGGCAAATTTGTCCTGCACAGTGTTCTAGCTTAACAGAAGTTCCCCTTTTCCGTTAGGAACAAATACTGTAATATTTGTTTCAGTGGAAATAATATTACAAAATATTTTTAAACTTAGAACTTATTTTATGAAGGAACTTCTATTTCATGACAAATATACATTAAAGCTGATGTTTGACATTTGAAGCATGTAAAACAACAGGAACAGAGGGATTCTTTACAAAGCACGATTTATCCTTCTAAGACAAGATACTTGTATCTACGTTGGCCATTCTTTTTATGAAACAGAACAGGACCAATTCTTTGAGTATGTCTTTTGGTTTGGGTTGGAGAATACAAGTGTAGACAAGTCAACTGTTTATTACTATTGCATGAGAAAAGAAACTTAGATTGGATGTAGATTGTATTAGAAAAAGGTTTCGTAGAGCACTTGAAGACCCGGCAATTTAACGTTATTTGTAAGGACTCTTATGTAGTTTAGGTATCCAATACAGTGCAGGAAGATCCAGTTCTTCGTCTTTGGTTGAAATTACAAAGGAAGATAGAACTGACCTATGATTATTCAGGCAGGGTTTCCTCCTTGATAAATGGCGTGGGTTCCAAGTGAATTGCCAATACCTAATTCCTTTATCAAGTAGTTTACGTAATGTGATTCATACACAAAAACGATGTTGTTAGGGGCTTTATCTAAACAACATATTTGTCATGGTACTCATGGAGGTAGGACAGGTAGGTGCTTAGCAACATTTGGGTCTTTAAAATCGATACAGCATGTGAGTTCATAGACCCATTCAGTTTTCTCGTTCTTATTTGTATCATCGATCTAGGTCCACAGCCTTAACCCTTCGGAAAGAGTATCTACGTCTTTTATCACGTTTAGTCTATTGCCTGGCATAATCCTTGATTGAATCCATCAGTATTGTGATAATGTGTTCCAATTGATCTAGGTTCTCAGGAACTTTAGCTTCCTATTTGAATGCTAACATTCTCGACTGCATGGTTACCATTAAAGTGCTGACAATGTTAAGAATGACAGATATTTGGGAAGAAAAACTTATTATTATTCTAAATTTCCATCAGTTGCTGACTTCGGTAAGGTTAATTTTGTATTTCACCAGAAATACAATCACACTTTGACCCCGAACGATAGTTTACTAGGGCTAGACAAGTCCGAGGCATAAAAATCAAGAAACAGTTTTAGGTTTTCGATTATAAAACGTTCGTCTGGGTTCTTGATATCCATCTCCGAGAGAAACAAGAGCCATACCAATGCTAGGTCCATTACGAGACGTTGGGTCTTCAGGTTTGGACAGATTTATGGCTTTTCATGAGGAAAGGGGGGTAAAACACGTAAGAATTAAAATTTTGAAGGGAATTTATATAGGGCTTGTATAGGCTTTAAGATGCTAATAATAATCAGAACAAATGACAAATCATTTAGATTTTTGCGTCATAGTAGCAAAACATTAATGTTCAGGGAAGTTAAGCAATAACGTTTATACTTTGAAATGTAAATAAACTTAATTGAAGAAAGAAAAACGGATGATTTTGGGAATTGTCTCTTCATTTTCAAACCTCCACATCAAAGGAACCGAATGATTAATTAACGATGAGTAATCACGTACATACCTGTTAGCCTTAAGGAAATCAATTGTATTGAAAATAGAATGATAAATTTATTTTTAAGATTAAGTTGAGATCCTCCCCGGTTTTTTGGTGTGGTTCGTGTTGTTCAGTCTTTGGTTTTCTATGTTGTGTTTTGTGTACTGTTCACGGTTTGTCTTTCCGTCGTTTTTCTTTTTTGCCAGGGCATTATCAGTTTGTTTTCGACTTATGAGTTTGAATATCCCTTTGGTATCTTTCGCCTCTCTTTTATTATAAGTGATAGAATTATTGTTAAATTAATCAAAATCTAAATTATACTCTATGTTGTGTACCATTTCCCCCAACCTCAGGGGGTGTCACGTGCACACAGTAACACCCCCTGGATCCGCCTCTGGTACATTTTCTATTCGGTTTATATAGTATTGCTTCATTTGTAACTGTGTTGTTGTGATTTTTAAATACCGTTAATACATAGCGTATTTATTTTATGTTTGAACTAAATATTCCTTGTACATTCTTCTTTATAAATAAATGTAAATGTGGGATATAAGTCTAAGAGACAGCAAACCAACGACACAAATAACCAAGCATAACCTAGAGGTCAACACACAAAATTTAATACTTAATGTTGCATGGTTTCCATTAAGACATTTATCCAACAAAGACTAAATGATTGAGATGTGAACAACACCAGGTCATGTATAAAATAGTTAGATATATAAGACCAATGTGAAACCTTTTTTTAAAACTTGTGATTCACCACTTCTGACTTTGATCAAAGTTGCGGGGCCTGATGGGTGTCCGGGGGTGTCTCATCACGATTCACGAGTTGATTTTTTGTCAATCACGATTCACAGAAAATAAATTTCCTGATCACGGATCACGAAAATATAAAAAAAAAATAAATCTGTAGAAAAACGGATCACGATAGCGAAAATGCGCCAATCAAGAAGAACGAAAATAACCCATCAGGCCCCTCAAAATTGACCTTGAGTGTCTTTGCATTTTCTTTTTAGGTCCTTTTTGGTCATATAGCTCCTTCCGTATTTAAATTCTTAAACATCATGGGCTTTCAATATTTGGGGTTTAAGCATTTCTGAAAAAAAGTCAATACAGAAAAGAGCTTTGGACGTTAACAATTTATACAGTCTTATTTCAATTTAGATAATTAAGTATTTACAAACATTATAGTTGTGCATGCATTGATTATTATAGAAAAAAAGCGAAAGAAAAATGTAATTATTTTGTGAACTTTCATGCATTTGTCATACATCTCATTTGCTGGTTTATGCAACAAACAAACAAAAAAAACACGTAACTACGGCTGATTTCACTGCGCAAAACAAGGGATCTGCTGTAACCTTCATCAGGTACCGTCAAAACCAAAAAAATTGGAAATCCAAAAAATAATCACATTTCAGAGTTTCAAACCCAAATGATCCTGCACACAATAGATGGTTGATTGATTGATTGATGAATTTTTGGTGTTTAACACCACCCTAGGCACTCTTTACTATATCGTGGCTGCCAGTTATATTTGGTAGAGGAAGCTGCTGTGCCCGGAGAAAACCACCGACCTTCGGCCGGAAAACTGGCAATCCTAGTAAGTTAAGATCGGGTTCGAACGAACCTGCCATGTGCAGGGTTAGAAATCACAACCTCAGTATTGACAGGCTAGTGATGCGGTAGTTGAACAACTTAGACCACTTATGGCCACCGAGGCATAGCCCACAATAGGCAAAACCGTAAAAGATTGTGTTTGCATGAAAGAGTTATAACCTTAGTTTTAAAACATAATTACACCTTATGTAAGAATCCTGGGTTTTGATTGGTTGATAGCCAGTGTATTTTTCACCAATTTACTGTTATCAAATGAATATCGTTCATTTTTTAACGCCGCCGGGGTATATGCAAAAAGGATATGCCTTTTTTACCCTCTCTGCCGTGGTATTTGCCAAAAAATACTCTATCCGACTGGACGCTTGTAACGTCACGATCATCAATGCGTTTTGAACGTTAACATTCGGTGTAATTAAACAGATATAGCATGTTCTTGGGGTATTTGCGAAAATACCAGTCTTGAGAATGAATTTCCTCGCCTTACGGCTCGCGAAATTTAACATTCTTTGAAATAAAATGTGAGAAGATAAGTTTTATAATATGCTTCAAGAAAATAAAAAGAAAAAATGATGTCACCGAATTTTTTTCTTGCTACAAGTAAAATAAAAATTTCTTTAAGGAGTAATACCACCAATGTTTTCCCTAATAGTTTTTGTTAAATCGGCATTTCCTCAAAAGTTTAACTTTTAGGCTAATAAATCAAAATTTTGAGTAACTATCACACATTTATGTAAAAGTGTGATTATAAATGAGTGATTGAAGTGTTCAAGCTGAATGAAGTTTACTGACTCCATGGAGGTTTCAATAAGTCCTTACATATTTATTGCCAATCTGTCTCAAACTATGTAAATTTAAGCGAAGAACTAAACCGGTTGTGTACTGCTATTTTACAATCCAAGATAGCGGTTTGCAGTGAATCAACGTTTATTTGTTCCGCCTAAAGCTAGGTTCACACTGCCGATTAGATCAAGTCGACCAAGCCCGATCAAGACAGATTAAGCGATCGGGAGACTGATCTGACTCGTTTGACAAGAATGTTCGGTGTGGTTTACCTTGCACGTCATCGATCTGACTTTCTACCCGAGAATTTTTGACATATCAAAAAAAAATTGAGTAAGGATCGAGAAGCCAGTCACTCGAGAAGAGATCGGGAATTCGTCGAGTAGCGGTCGAATTGATCGGGAAAGGATCGTGTAGAGATCGAGTTTGGTCGGAATACAAATATTTTACCGATCAGTACTCGATCATCTCGACCTTTGCTCGACTAATATCCGATCGTTTCTTGATCAACGCCATCCTGTTTGATCTGTGGTCCAGATTAACTCGACCAATGCCCAATCGCTTCCCGATCACTGCGACTACTATTATTTTTTATCCCAGACCAACTCGACCAATTACCGATCTCTACTCGACCAAATTCGACCACTTTTCGATCTCTACTCGGTTATACACGAGTTTACATGACCGCTACAAGATTCTATAAAAGAAGTGAAGATCTGATTAACTCTCATAACTTGCTTCCGCAAAATTTTTGTCACTGTTGTTTTTTTAAACTACAAAGATTAACTCCACAAAATTCCTCCATGTACAGTACTTGGCTGTACTTCTGCAAGAAGGATTAAAATTTTAAAAGAGAGGCAAACGATACCAAAGGAACAATCAAACCCAAAGGTCGAAAACAAACCGACACAGCCATGGTGAAAACGAAAACGACGACAAGACAAACAGCAGTCTACATAACACAACATAGAAAACTAAAAACTTAGCAACACGAATGACAACAAATACACGTTGCACCCGTCGTATTGCTTAACATAATCAACAATCCGGTGACAAGTCTCATTTGGTGGTGTCATTTTCAAGAAAAGAGCAGTAAATTTTATGAATAAGAAAATACAAACGGTTCAAATTATTTTTGAAACGCAGAAAAAGGCAATACGTATACTAAGCTTAAGTTCAACTTTAAACAAAACAAAACATAATTATTTTATTTCAAAACAATCTTCACAAATTTATAACACACGAGAACAAGATGTCATACTAAAATAACTACATAAGAAATGAAAACAACACGTTATAAATTTCATGCGTCAGAAGCGCTTTTCTGGATTTACCTTATCAGGAACGCCCAAAGCCTAATATTTGAAAGCCAAGAATATAAAATAACTAAACAGTTGAAGAGCTTTATGACCAAAAAGGACCCCATAAAAATAGCCAAATCCATCTAAGGTCAACTTTGCCTGAGGGAGTTGAAACCTTAGCTTCTTATAATTTCAAAATTTATTAACGACCAATTTTAGAAAGGTTTGTTGTAAATCATTCTGAGCGGATGATACCCTCGGGGACTGATATTCCATCAGCAGAGGTATCGACCCAGTGCTGTAAAAATGAAAACAACACGTTATAAATTTCATGCGTTCGAAGTGCTTTTCTGGATTTACCTTCATAAGGAACTCTCAAAGCCGAGTATTTGAAAGCCAAAAATGCGGTTTTACGGTGAAACTACAAGTAACTGTATAATAACATGGATGAACTAAATCATACTCTCTTGCCACTCAACTGAACCTGTTGGTGAATTGAGAAAGTTCTTAAGATAATCTCGGTTAGGTTACGTCTGGAGTATGGCTTCATCAATGTTCTCAATGGAAATGCATCATATTCAATTATGAGGTATGAGGTGTTCTCCTTATCGCCGGGCAGTGGGTGTTTCCCTCAATCAAAGTCCTTCGTTCAGAATGGTTGAAGAGTTGAGCGTCGGACGCACTTCCATTAGCACCAACACTGACCCATATGAACTTGTAGTCTGCGTCGACGAGGGCCAGTAGTGTGATTGAGAAAATCCTTTGTAGTTGCAGTACAGTGTAGTTTACCAGAATCCTTTGGGTACTTTATCCTCACATGCTTGCCATCCAGTGCTCCACATGCATGAAGAAAGTTCCACTTGGCTTGGAAGTCATCGGCAATCTTTTAGCTTGTTCATTCCGAAAATATTGGAAGCTGTAATACATGAGGTGATGCCAGCCGTCGGCACATCCAAACAGTGGCAAGCTAATGGTGTTTAAGCCACTCGAAATGAATACATCAGCTCTGCATAAAAAGCGCCATTTGCGAGATGGCGAAGGGTGACAGCTAATTTCAGTCCAGGCTCTAAGGCTTCTCTGAAACAATAAAAAAAGTTGAAAAATTTATAAATATCATTCCTGCAATGATATTATAATTTTATCTCGCTTTCATTCAGATGAAATATTTTAATTTTGCCTCGCTTTCATTTGGTTGAAATTATCAATGCATAAACATGTCAATTTTACATAAAATTGGCGTTATGTATTCCATTTTGTGTGAGATACGGTTTAAAAACTCCCATAACATTTCAGTGTCCACTCTGAGGAAGATTTTATAACCATTGGGGTCCTATAGATGTTGTCCTGGAGTCTCTCATACTGCCCATAAAGTGGTCGCCGTGTCAGCCACCGCCTCTTCTAGATTTCTCGGCGCCCGTTGCTGTCTACGCCTTCTTGTTCGTCTTCTACGCTCTCTTCAATCTCCGTCACAGCTATTAACCCGTCTCTCTGGAGCTCTAACTACCTTGCCCACAAATGCAACTGCTCTATTTCCATGTAGATGTTTTAAATGTATGATTTTACCCAGACCTTCCGTGAACGACTGAATGATAACAAAATAAATGGAGAATATGTACATGGGATACAGATAATGCCCCCGCTTGCACACATATAGGGCTATAAAAGGGCATAACTCAAGAACGGTAAAAGTGACGCCACCCAAATTCGAACTTGATCTGTGTTTTATGGTAATAAGCAGTGTGTATACATTTCATAACATTTGGTTGAGGCAAACTAAAGTAAGAGAACGGAAACTAATTTTTGGACGTACGTACGTACGGACGGAGAAAGGCAACATTTAATGCCTCCTGCGCTGCGGCGGGCATAAAATTTCAGACGTTTTTATACTGAAATTGAACATATCCGACCAATTCCCGACTATCCCTACGACCCCTATACGATCAGGTCGATCTGGTCTTGTCGAGATCGGGCTGAGATCGAGCATAGTTGATTTGGTCTAGCTAGTCGAGTAAAGATTGTGTAGAGATCGTGAATTGGTCGAAATAATCGAATATGTATTCAATTAGTGGTCGGGTTGGAGTCGTGAATGGTCGAGTTAAAGACGTGTACAGTCGGATAGCGGTCGGGTAGAAGTCATATACAGGCCCGATCAAGAATTTGGTTACGCTTGGTCGTGGGAATTTGGGCAATCGGGATCATTGAGTTGATCTGATCGGCAGTGTGAACCTACCTGAAAAAAGTGTGTAAGACTGCAGACTAGATTTGAATATTCATTAACTATATAAAGAGATATTTAAATATCTTTTCATAAGACAACTGATTATCAGTTTTTTGTTGTGAACGGTACTGTCTAAACTTTGTTGAAAACAAAAAAATATTTTCTAACCAAGCTTTATGTTTATTTAGTTGATAAAGGATAGATATTCAGTAAAACACGGTTATTTGTAACTGTTTTTTTAGGTCATAACATTTCATTCATTTTATTTTGCTTAAGAAATAAATAATTTTATATTATGTTATGTATAATTCATGCTTCTGTAGCGCAGTTTTTTTAGTTTATTTAGTAAAGTTTGTTAGGTATACTAGGATAGATTAAATTAGGGATGTTGTATGAACTTACTAAAACCAAAAGAAAATGAAAAATTTAAAGTTTTCTTTATCACTTAAATTGATGAGTTATCATATGATAAATGTTTTACAGTTACTATTTTTCACTTTATGATGACATCATGCTATTTCATTTGTACTCTTGTTATACTATTTTGTTGTAAAATATCAGGTCATCTAAAGTAAGATTTTCTGATAACTGTTAATACATGGCATATATCTAAGAGGTTATAAAGGTTTAATTATTGCAGTTAAAGAGAATATACTTAAGCCTTAGCAGGATGGAAAGCTGTAGGGCATAACACATTTTCTAAACCTTATAAAACATCTCAGAAAAGTAGATTTGTTATATTCTTATACAAGACCTGTTAATTGTCACTTGCTTATGACCTTAGATATTTTATTACTACATGTTTATTTTATGTTTTTGTGATCATACATTTTACTTGATGGTGTTATTGTCAGTGAAAGATTAAACATTATAACACAAGTGCCTTTTTTGTTATATGAATTGTAATGTTTTTCTAATTGGAAATGATATTCTCAAATGTGCGTTACTAAAATTTAGAAGGGTGGAAATAAAATAAGGATATGGTATATAATTGCCAATTAGACAACTAAAAACCAAAGATATAGGTGACTGTACAGCCTTCAACAATGAGCAAAACCTTTCAGCTATAAAAGGTCTGCATGAAAAAACATAAAAATATTCAAATGGAAAAACTTTTGACACTGTGTGTAAGACATATGCAAAACTACATACTGTAAATTCAGAAATAATTGCTTGCATTTATAAGTGCGATTTTGTCATTTCAGACTTAAATGCGATTTTTTTTTTTTTTTTTTGTGATATTTAAAAATCCTGTTTAATTCATACAAAATATTTCAAAATACAAGTTTAAATTATTGTTATTATAACCCTGTCACAATTTTCGCAATAATAAAAACATTACATACAGTAGTTTAATTTTTATTACTCAATTTGCACTTTGAGACATAGTGGTTAACTTTCAATTAAACATGCTGAGAAAAAATCGTAGAACACACAATTATATAATTCTACAATTGAGATACAAAAAATATTTTACCCATAATAACTTAGTCAGTTTTGTGAAATTGCTTCATTCATGCAATGGGAGGAATTTCTTTTATGTTTTTTTAATTATATAACTTGGAAAATTATATAAGGATTTCCCATGGGAACAAACAATTTACTTATGTTCCCAAGGAAATTGTAGTTCCATGGAACTCTGAACTTCCCATGGGAAAAGTCATTTTTCCCTTGGGAACTTTAAATGTTCCCATGGGAAATTATAATATTCCTATGGGAATTCTCAAATTTCCCATGGGAAATGTACTTTTAATCAGCTGCAGTGACAACAGTGACAACAGTGACAAGTTTGGACATATGGGATTTTTTTGATTTTTTAATAATCTATCACTGAGCAAAATTTTTTTTTGATATCTTGTAAACCGACAAAGTCAGATTTGCCAATTCTGGAATGGCAAATTTGTCCTGCACAGTGTTCTAGCTTAACAGAAGTTCCCCTTTTTTCCGTTAGGAACAAATACTGTAATATTTGTTTCAGTGGAAATAATATTACAAAATATTTTTTAAACTTAGAACTTATTTTATGAAGGAACTTCTATTTCATGACAAATATACATTAAAGCTGATGTTTGACATTTGGAAGCATGTAAAAACAACAGGAACAGAGGGATTCTTTACAAAGCACGATTTATCCCTTCTAAGACAAGATACTTGTATCTACGTTGGCCATTCTTTTTTTATGAAACAGAACAGGACCAATTCTTTGAGTATGTCTTTTGGTTTGGGTTGGAGAATACAAGTGTAGACAAGTCAACTGTTTATTACTATTGCATGAGAAAAGAAACTTAGATTGGATGTAGATTGTATTAGAAAAAGGTTTCGTAGAGCACTTGGAAGACCCGGCAATTTAACGTTATTTGTAAGGACTCTTATGTAGTTTAGGTATCCAATACAGTGCAGGAAGATCCAGTTCTTCGTCTTTGGTTGAAATTACAAAGGAAGATAGAACTGACCTATGATTATTCAGGCAGGGTTTCCTCCTTGATAAATGGCGTGGGTTCCAAGTGAATTGCCAATACCTAATTCCTTTATCAAGTAGTTTACGTAATGTGATTCATACACAAAAACGATGTTGTTAGGGGCTTTATCTAAACAACATATTTGTCATGGTACTCATGGAGGTAGGACAGGTAGGTGCTTAGCAACATTTGGGTCTTTAAAAATCGATACAGCATGTGAGTTCATAGACCCATTCAGTTTTCTCGTTCTTATTTGTATCATCGATCTAGGTCCACAGCCTTAACCCTTCGGAAAGAGTATCTACGTCTTTTTATCACGTTTAGTCTATTGCCTGGCATAATCCTTGATTGAATCCATCAGTATTGTGATAATGTGTTCCAATTGATCTAGGTTCTCAGGAACTTTAGCTTCCTATTTGAATGCTAACATTCTCGACTGCATGGTTACCATTAAAGTGCTGACAATGTTAAGAATGACAGATATTTGGGAAGAAAAATTATTATTATTCTAAATTTCCATCAGTTGCTGACTTCGGTAGGTTAATTTTGTATTTCACCAGAAATACAATCACACTTTGACCCCGAACGATAGTTTACTAGGGCTAGACAAGTCCGAGGCATAAAAATCAAGAAACAGTTTTAGGTTTTCGATTATAAAACGTTCGTCTGGGTTCTTGATATCCATCTCCGAGAGAAACAAGAGCCATACCAATGCTAGGTCCATTACGAGACGTTGGGTCTTCAGGTTTGGACAGATTTATGGCTTTTCATGAGGAAAGGGGGGTAAAACACGTAAGAATTAAAATTTTGAAGGGAATTTATATAGGGCTTGTATAGGCTTTAAGATGCTAATAATAATCAGAACAAATGACAAATCATTTAGATTTTTGCGTCATAGTAGCAAAACATTAATGTTCAGGGAAGTTAAGCAATAACGTTTATACTTTGAAATGTAAATAAACTTAATTGAAGAAAGAAAAACGGATGATTTTGGGAATTGTCTCTTCATTTTCAAACCTCCACATCAAAGGAACCGAATGATTAATTAACGATGAGTAATCACGTACATACCTGTTAGCCTTAAGGAAATCAATTGTATTGAAAATAGAATGATAAATTTATTTTTAAGATTAAGTTGAGATCCTCCCCGGTTTTTTGGTGTGGTTCGTGTTGTTCAGTCTTTGGTTTTCTATGTTGTGTTTTGTGTACTGTTCACGGTTTGTCTTTCCGTCGTTTTTCTTTTGCCAGGGCATTATCAGTTTGTTTTCGACTTATGAGTTTGAATATCCCTTTGGTATCTTTCGCCTCTCTTTTATTATAAGTGATAGAATTATTGTTAAATTAATCAAAATCTAAATTATACTCTATGTTGTGTACCATTTCCCCCAACCTCAGGGGTGTCACGTGCACACAGTAACACCCCTGGATCCGCCTCTGGTACATTTTCTATTCGGTTTATATAGTATTGCTTCATTTGTAACTGTGTTGTTGTGATTTTTAAATACCGTTAATACATAGCGTATTTATTTTATGTTTGAACTAAATATTCCTTGTACATTCTTCTTTATAAATAAATGTAAATGTGGGATATAAGTCTAAGAGACAGCAAACCAACGACACAAATAACCAAGCATAACCTAGAGGTCAACACACAAAATTTAATACTTAATGTTGCATGGTTTCCATTAAGACATTTATCCAACAAAGACTAAATGATTGAGATGTGAACAACACCAGGTCATGTATAAAATAGTTAGATATATAAGACCAATGTGAAACCTTTTTAAAACTTGTGATTCACCACTTCTGACTTTGATCAAAGTTGCGGGGCCTGATGGGTGTCCGGGGGTGTCTCATCACGATTCACGAGTTGATTTTTTGTCAATCACGATTCACAGAAAATAAATTTCCTGATCACGGATCACGAAAATATAAAAAAATAAATCTGTAGAAAAACGGATCACGATAGCGAAAATGCGCCAATCAAGAAGAACGAAAATAACCCATCAGGCCCCTCAAAGTTGACCTTGAGTGTCTTTGCATTTTCTTTTTAGGTCCTTTTGGTCATATAGCTCCTTCCGTATTTAAATTCTTAAACATCATGGGCTTTCAATATTTGGGGTTTAAGCATTTCTGAAAAAAGTAAATACAGAAAAGCGCTTTGGACGTTAACAATTTATACAGTCTTATTTCAATTTAGATAATTAAGTATTTACAAACATTATAGTTGTGCATGCATTGATTATTATAGAAAAAAAGCGAAAGAAAAATGTAATTATTTTGTGAACTTTCATGCATTTGTCATACATCTCATTTGCTGGTTTATGCAACAAACAAACAAAAAAAACACGTAACTACGGCTGATTTCACTGCGCAAAACAAGGGATCTGCTGTAACCTTCATCAGGTACCGTCAAAACCAAAAAAATTGGAAATCCAAAAAATAATCACATTTCAGAGTTTCAAACCCAAATGATCCTGCACACAATAGATGGTTGATTGATTGATTGATGAATTTTTGGTGTTTAACACCACCCTAGGCACTCTTTACTATATCGTGGCTGCCAGTTATATTTGGTAGAGGAAGCTGCTGTGCCCGGAGAAAACCACCGACCTTCGGCCGGAAAACTGGCAATCCTAGTAAGTTAAGATCGGGTTCGAACGAACCTGCCATGTGCAGGGTTAGAAATCACAACCTCAGTATTGACAGGCTAGTGATGCGGTAGTTGAACAACTTAGACCACTTATGGCCACCGAGGCATAGCCCACAATAGGCAAAACCGTAAAAGATTGTGTTTGCATGAAAGAGTTATAACCTTAGTTTTAAAACATAATTACACCTTATGTAAGAATCCTGGGTTTTGATTGGTTGATAGCCAGTGTATTTTTCACCAATTTACTGTTATCAAATGAATATCGTTCATTTTTTAACGCCGCCGGGGTATATGCAAAAAGGATATGCCTTTTTTACCCTCTCTGCCGTGGTATTTGCCAAAAAATACTCTATCCGACTGGACGCTTGTAACGTCACGATCATCAATGCGTTTTGAACGTTAACATTCGGTGTAATTAAACAGATATAGCATGTTCTTGAGGGGTATTTGCGAAAATACCAGTCTTGAGAATGAATTTCCCTCGCCTTACGGCTCGCGAAATTTAACATTCTCTCGACTTGTATTTTCGCAAATACCTCCTTAACATGATATATCTGTTCAATAACATTAGGAAAATCCTAAACCTTATACAAACTTTTATAACCTTAGTTTTAAAACAATAACATTAGGAAAATCCTAAACTTTATACAAACTTTGGAATGCTGATTTAACCGAAAAGAATTACCGATCCCGAAATCATGCCAACAGCGAAGCCCTTGATGCTAGGTTTATTCGTATCCTCATGGAGTATTATTCCACCAGCAACAGTACCGACCTAAAAAATCACCAACGATACCAAGTTTATAATTTAATAGGCCAGACGCGCGACTCGTTTACGTAAGACTCGTCACTGGCGCTCGAATTGAATAAGTATGCTACTGATGTCCGTGCGTACGGCAATAGTGATTTGCAAAAGGGCAAAACTTATATTTAAACAAACAAAATCTGACTGTTAATGACGTCTTTTAACTAAATCCATTGGATTTTGGATGTGTAATGTCTGATATTTTAGTCTTAGATACATTATTTTTTTATTAGTTTTTATTGACTTGGAACTAGCTGCCACTAACTGCGAGTACTCTCAGATCTGGACTTTGTGTCTTTTTTGTTGTGAGAGATATATGAATTCCCTGTCACGTCCGGTCTGTTTTTTTTTGTTAGATGTTTTCTGTTTTGTATGGATCTGATGAGTAAAGCCCTTTTCAACTGATTTTTATAGTTTGTTCTTATGTTGTTCTGTTACACCACTGTCCCAGGTTAAGGGATTAATGGCGCTTTCAAACATGTTGAACTTTCATGCATTTGTCATACATCTCATTTGCTGGTTTATGCAACAAACAAACAAAAAAAACACGTAACTACGGAGGATTTCACTGCGCAAAACACGGGATCTGCTGTAACCTTCATCAGGTACCGTCAAAACCAAAAATTTGGAAATCCAAAAATAATCACATTTCAGAGTTTCAAACCCAAATGATCCTGCACACAATAGATGGTTGATTGATTTATTGATGAATTTTGGTGTTTAACACCACCCTAGGCACTCTTTACTATATCGTGGCTGCCAGTTATATTTGGTAGAGGAAGCTGCTGTGCCGGAGAAACCACCGACCTTCGGCCGGAAAACTGGCAATCCTAGTAAGTTAAGATCGGGTTCGAACGAACCTGCCATGTGCAGGGTTAGAAATCACAACCTCAGTATTGACAGGCTAGTGATGCGGTAGTTGAACAACTTAGACCACTTATGGCCACCGAGGCATAGCCCACAATAGGCAAAACCGTAAAGATTGTGTTTGCATGAAAGAGTTATAACCTTAGTTTTAAAACATAATTACACCTTATGTAAGAATCCTGGGTTTTGATTGGTTGATAGCCAGTGTATTTTTCACCAATTTACTGTTATCAAATGAATATCGTTCATTTTTTAACACCGCCGGGGTATATGCAAAAAGGATATGCCTTTTTTACCCTCTCTGCCGTGGTATTTGCCAAAAAATACTCTATCCGACTGGACGCTTGTAACGTCACGATCATCAATGCGTTTTTGAACGTTAACATTCGGTGTAATTAAACAGATATAGCATGTTCTTGAGGGGTATTTGCGAAAAATACCAGTCTTGAGAATGAATTTCCCTCGCCTTACGGCTCGCGAAATTTAACATTCTCTCGACTTGTATTTTTCGCAAATACCCCTCCTTAACATGATATATCTGTTCAATAACATTAGGAAGATCCTAAACCTTATACAAACTTTTATAACCTTAGTTTTAAAACAATAACATTAGGAAAATCCTAAACTTTATACAAACTTTGGAATGCTGATTTAACCGAAAAGAATTACCGATCCCGAAATCATGCCAACAGCGAAGCCCTTGATGCTAGGTTTATTCGTATCCTCATGGAGTATTATTCCACCAGCAACAGTACCGACCTAAAAATCACCAACGATACCAAGTTTATAATTTAATAGGCCAGACGCGCGACTCGTTTACGTAAGACTCGTCACTGGCGCTCGAATTGAATAAGTATGCTACTGATGTCCGTGCGTACGGCAATAGTGATTTGCAAAGGGCAAAACTTATATTTAAACAAACAAAATCTGACTGTTAATGACGTCTTTTAACTAAATCCATTGGATTTTGGATGTGTAATGTCTGATATTTTAGTCTTAGATACATTATTTTTTTATTAGTTTTTATTGACTTGGAACTAGCTGCCACTAACTGCGAGTACTCTCAGATCTGGACTTTGTGTCTTTTTTTGTTGTGAGAGATATATGAATTCCCTGTCACGTCCGGTCTGTTTTTTTGTTAGATGTTTTTCTGTTTTGTATGGATCTGATGAGTAAAGCCCTTTTCAACTGATTTTTATAGTTTGTTCTTATGTTGTTCTGTTACACCACTGTCCCAGGTTAAGGGGATTAATGGCGCTTTCAAACATGTTTAACCTCGCACCATTCTATATGTGCCTGTCCCTAGTCCGGAGACTTTAACTGAGTGGTTGTCGGTTTTTTTCTTTTTTTCTTTTGTAGCTGTTTCTCATATTTTGTTTTTGTTAATTGTTTTCCATAGTTTGTTCTTGTTTTGCGTCGTTACAGCACTGTCCCAGGTTAGGAGAGGATTGGCGCCTTAAAACATGTTTAACCTCGCCACATTCTTTATGTGCCTGTCCCAAGTCAGAAGCATGTAGTCCATTGGTTGTCGTTTGTTCATTTCTGTCATATTTGTGTTTCGTAAATTGTTTTGTTATAAATAAGGTCGTTAGTTGTCTCAATTGAATCGTTTCATATTTTTCTTGTCGGGGCCTTTTATAGCCGACTATATGGTATGGATTTTTCTAATTGTTGAAGGCCGTACAGTTGCCTATAATTGCTTACATCCACTTAATTTAACCTTGTGGATAGTTGTCTAATTGGCAATCATACCACATCTCCTTAGTTTTTATAAAGAACTGATATAACACCATTTTCTTCATGTCTGATTACTTGTGTAAAAAAAATTAAAAAAAAACAGCACTTTATAGATTTAATGCGTCGGAGGTGCTTTTATAGATTTAATGCGTCGGAAGTGCTTTTATAGATTTAATGCGTCGGAAGTGCTTTTATAGATTTAATGCGTCGGAAGTGCTTTTATAGATTTAATTCGTCGGAAATGCTTTTCTTGATTTACCCTCACAAGGAACGCTCAAAGCCGAATATTTAAAAGCCAAGGATGTATAATAACCGAAACAGCTGCAGAGTTATATGACCAAAACGGACACTGGTCCTCAAATTAATAGCCAAATTCATCTAACTTCGTTTATCCCAGCTCCAAATCCATAAAAAAATCTATTTCAGGAAAATTCCTTGAAATGAAATCTGCTCATGTTTTTAATGTCATTATGGAATTTCGAAAGATTTCCATTTTCGGAGTGTCGGACTTCTAGTAATTTTTTAAAGAACTGTTTTGGATTTGACAATGAAAACAATGTAACAAAATAAGTAAATACTACATCTTCGGAGAAAAATGAAGGTTACCGATGTAACTGTAATCATTGAAAATGATAATAGAATAAAACATAATTTATTTAAAATAGACCATACAAAATGTGAAGCAAATATTCAAAAACTAACAAAATAAAAACCATTTGAGCTCATTTTATACTGAAAACGATTCCGTCATTCAAGGACCATATCCACCACCAGGTCCGAATCCACCACCTCCTTGGTTTTGTCCCTGTCCGCCGTTGCCGCCGTTACCGCCGTTTCCTTCATCTTTCATCATGTTTCCTACCATGCCTTTAAACTGACCTGGAACAAATTTCATCCATCCTGGTTCCTGAACATTTTCGCCACGCATTCCTTTTGGAATCATTTTCATAAAAGAACTCATTCCACCACCGCCGCCACCATCACCTCCTATCATACCACCCATACCACCCATTTCACCAGCACCACCAGCACCGCCACCTCCACCGGGCATCATTTTCATAAAACTTCCACCACCACCAAAAAATGCTGCAGACTGGTTGACTGCCAAGAGAAGGCCAAGGGCCATCAGTATATGTGTATTCATCTTCAGTTCTGCTGATGGAGGTCTGAAATAGAAAATGATTATCACTATACAATGCAGCTATATATATGCGTATTCATTTTGCAGTTCTGTTGCCAAAAGTAGAGCTCTAAAATAAATACGAATAATACAAAACGTGAAGTAGGTTTCAGTGGCGGATCCAGAGGGGGGATTTCCGGGGGTTGGAAACCCCCCCTTTTTTTTGGACGATCAATGCATTTGAATTTGGACTTATAGTTAGAACCCCCCTTTATCTTGGGTTGGGAACACCCCCCCCCCCCCCTTTTAAAAATTGCTGAATCCGCCCCTGGGTTTAAATTTTATTATTATACTTCATATTAAACTCATAAATTATTCAGCGGGTCACATTGTTATTGTCATCCTCCGGCTGAGAACAATAAATACATTTAACAGACAATTATTTAATCCCAAATCAATATTTAACAAACAATGATAACAATTTTAAAACAGTGTAAAATTATTTCAAGTTTAGACTTACGTCATAAACTATTTAAAGGACAACAATAAGAAAACATTCAGTATAAAAAAATTAACAACACACACCTGAGAGGGTGATAGCGCAGATTGTTACCCTTAAAAGACACTGTAAACCTTGATCTTCTCGGGGTTACAACCTGCTATATCACCCTCTCAGTTATGAGTTATCTATATAATGTAATAAATGCTACAAATATCAACAAAAATTGTACAAAAATATATAAATCGTATGCATAAATAATTTGATATACTATATTTTGATTACTGTATTTCTTTTTTGTGAGTTAATATTCCTTTTAGTTAAAATAGGCTGATTATCATGTACCAAGAATGGAATTGTATTATGCTTTTAATAATTTTTATTTTCTCTATCAATTAATATTTTCTAGCTTCTAATCAAGTAAGAAAATTAAACTTGGTCAACTTTTGCACTTTTAAAAAGCTTATTAAAATAAACAAATTGTTGATTACTTCTATTCATAATGCAAAATTAGAAATGAAATGTTCAACAAATTTCTACAAGGATTTTTTACCTGGGGTAATCTGGAGTTCTGAGGTCTGTTAAAACTTGTAGAAATCTGTGTTTCCTATTTATACCAACGTCTCATTATATATTGCTACATTATTTATATCTTGTCGACAGATGGGAGGTATATATGTCGTTATCGCTAATGAAATATATGAAGGTTGAAAATGTATCATTATTTTTTTTTTGAATATTATCCCGTTTTTTTTGTTTTTTTTTTTTTGTTTTGTGTCACTTGGCTTTTTTTATTAAATGTCTTTGATTTTACGTATTATCATTTTTTTTAGTTTAAAACAGAACAGTGATACTAATTTTTGTTAATTTACGAAAATAAAATATTGCAATATACGTAACATTTATTATACTCTTCAGTAATTTTATTAGAAAATAACTGAAATGGAATGGATAGCTGGCTGAAGCCTATATACATCATCTAAAATACAAAGCAACAAGCAACATGACAAATACATCTTGTCGACGGTTTGGCAGTATATATATAGTTAGCACTAATAAAATATATGAAGGTTGAAATCTTATCTCCAAGACAGAGCAACAACCATGACAAATATATAATGATAATTATCTAAAGTTTAGACTGACATATTCATTTTCTTGAAATGCTATGGTATTCAATTTGTCATTGAATGTCTTTTTATCTCTTTGGCTCTAACAATTCCAAAGCATCTTTTCATCCATTCCTTAACTAGGGTGGTCTATATACCCGTATGTTTCAAGGGGAGATAATCCGCCTACTTTATTTTCTGGTCAATCCAACACCTATGATTGTGCAATAAAGTTTCAGTTATACAAGCAGAATGATCTGGTGAAAAATAATTCAAATGGTGGATCATGCATAAAAGTGTATAACAAAAATACAGAACTCAAAGGTAAATTCAAAATAGGGAAGTCCATAAAAACTGACAAAATCAAACGTTAGACTTGATTAACACAAAGAACGAAAGGAAAACAACTGTCATATTTGAATAATTTTCACTCTACACTTGAAAATACATGACAAATAAACATAATTGGCAGTACAATTCAGGCGCGGAACCAGGATATGATGATAGGGGGCGCTCCTGACAATTAAGAATAAGAAAACCTTATTTTGACACAGAATTGACTGTAATCTTACCTTTATTACATTTTTGTTCTTTTAATTGGGCACCGGGTATGCTAAAAAATCATCTAAATCGTAAAAACTATGATATAATTATGTTTTAGGGCGATCAAAAGGAGGCACACGCCTTCTACGCCCCTGGATCAACCACTGGTAATACACATTTCAGAAGGCTTATTTCAAAGGCATCTGAGAGTATACACCAGACCACACACCTTTACGCATATGAATATAAAGATTTTACTTGGAAGTCGCCCAATATGAAATGGTTCGACACAGACGTCACTAAGGATCAAATATTACAAAGGGCAATGATACTTATTTACGCATACAGCCATGTACAGTTCAGTTAAACGATATTTGTTTTAAATGGAGTGCATTTAAACTAAATAAAATTGTCACTTCAACTTATCACTTTCTTTATAAATTCTAGATAAATATGAACTTTCAAGAAGAATTTACGTACTGTACATTATTTTTTTTAATAAATTTAAATTCAGTTACTAGTTGAAATTAAAAAAATAAAATGAAATTTTGCAATATGCTTTCCGCAAACTACTGAAAACTATTTTTCATAAAAATGATCGATGCATGCTTGAGAAATGTAGCTTATAGCTTTCTGTAAACAATTTACACAAAATAATAATAACAGATAAGTGCACTAAGTATATAAGTTAATAGTAAGTTGCTTAACGTCCATTGATGAATATTTGTTTGTACAGTCATGACGGAAAAAGTAGTTTATAAAAAAAGGCTCTACAAAATGGATCAAACGGGTGAGGAGGGGGATGTGGTAAGGTCCCCATAACTTATTTCACACCAGGGCCATTTTCAAAAAAGTCTTTCAATCTTAACGTGTATTTGTTAAATGTACATGTAAAAACAAGCGATCATACATGTAGTCTACAATGATTCTCATGTTCGACAGCCTTCATCCCCTATTTACAATACTACTAAAAGAGGGACGAAAGATACCAGAAGGACAGTCAAACTCATAGATTGAAAATAAACTGACAACGCCATGGCTAAAAATTAAAAGACAAACAGACAAACAACAGTACAGATGACACAACATAGAAAACCAAAGACTAAGCAACACGAACCCCATCAAAAACTGGGGGTGATCTCAGGTGCTCCGGAAGGGTAAGCAGATCCTGCTCCACATGTGGCACCCGTCGTGTTGCTTATGTTATTACAAATCCGGTAAATAGTCTAATTCGGTAGGTCACATTCGTGAAACGGGAAGGGTATTGTCGTTACGACATAAGGAACATATCCGATATCATCTGTGAAACGGTTATTCCATAACGGTCAACCAACTCGTGATGGCGTCCGTAAAATTTACGAAGGGATGATTTCTACTTCACTACTTGGAACTCTTGGTTTAATAGCTTCCTTGTGAGCAGCAATCCTCTATCAAGGAAATCATGATAGGAAATACAAGCCCGGGAATATCGTATCAATTGGGAGATATACACTCCGTATGCAGGCGCTGCTGGAATGTTGCTACATAGAAATGGAAAGTTCACAATTGGGAAGCTGAAATCATCTCTTTTGTCGTAAAGTTTTGTTTTCAACCGACCCTCATTGTCAATTTCTAGATGTAAGTCAAGATATGAGGCAGACTAAATTTAGTCTGTATTTGTTAAGATGTTTTCAAATGACAATGAAATTCCAGTTATTCACGTCTCTCATTCGAATTTCACGAATACTATGAGTAAAAAATATTTTCAAATGTTTTTTTTTTTTTTTTTTTTTTAATTTATATAAAAAAAAAAAAAAAAAAACGCAGTACTAGATTGGAAAGTTCATATTGAACGAAACAAATTGAAATTTTGATTAATTTAAATTTGAATTGCATCTCGTGGGAGTTTACGAAAACTAAAAGTTTGTTCTTTGCCTTCCAGATTAAGAATTATCTGTGTTTAACTTAACACTTTTTGTCAACCTCAATAAGGTTAATACTTTCACATGTTAGATACTGATATAAATCACTTGACGGATTTTCGTAACCATGCTTTGGACTCCAGGGTGGCTTATGGCATGTTCCATGTGACACGAAACCTTGTTAAGATGTTTCAAATGACAATGAAATTCCAGTTATTTACGTCTCTCATTCGAGTTTATCAGAGTCTGGAGGCCAAACATTGGTTTATTTGTCACGTTAATAACAATAAAATATATGAATATGAATATTTATAAGTGAACTATTAACATTAAAAGTGTTTTATGAACTCAAAATCGGCACCAGTAAGGTAACAATAACGAGAAAAGCTAACTGAAATCGACATTTTTAATTCCAAAACTCTCCGTCATCAGTTGATATACACATAATTATGTTTCCAGACTAATCTGATGTTCAGTAGTTGTCGTTTGTTGATGTGGTTCATAAGTGTTTCTCGTTTCTCGTTTTATATATAGATTAGACCGTTGGTTTTCCCGTTTGAATGGTTTTACACTAGTAATTTTTGGGGCCCTTTATAGCTTACTGTTCGGTGTGAGCCAAGGCTCCGTGTTGAAGACCGTACTTTGACCTATAATGGTTTACTTTTATAAATTTTGACTTGGATGGAGAGTTGTCTCATTGGCACTCATACCACATCTTCTTATATCTATATAATATGAGAAACACGACGGGTGCCACATGTAGAACTGGATCTGCTTACCCTTCCGGAGCACCTGTGATCACCCTCGGGTTTTGGTGGGGTTGGTGTTGCTTAGTCTTTAGTTTTTTATGTTGTGTTTTGTATACTGTTGTTTGTCTTTTGATCTTTTTCGTTTTTGCCATGGCGTTGCCAGTTTATTTTCAACTTATGAGTTTGTATGTCTCTTTGGTATCTTTCGTCTCTCTCTATCATTGATGCTATTTTTGACGTCCTAGAAAACACGCTAATACGCAAATTTTCAACATAGAGACATATTTTCCATCTAGTCATTTATTTTACTGTGAAATTTAATTATGTGAAATTTTGTTAAGTATAATTCTAAACATCAGATAATTTGCGTAGGAGTAGTAATATAACATGTGGTCTAGCTTTCGGCTACTGAGCGAGGATATTTGTCTCACAATTTAAAGAGCAAAGAGCCGTCTTCTTTCCGTTACCTGGGGATTGTTGATTATAATTTCTTTTATTGGTGTGCCAAAAAGAAAACCTTTAATTGTGTGTGTCTGTCTGTAACCAAGGCGATTAAATGACCAGACATTCAATTCATAGTTCGGTTGTACATTTAAGCAAATTTGCAAAGTTAAATATTGATTGCTGTCAAATGCAATTGCGTCAGCGCGTGTGGGTTTTATTGCTGTGTAAACACACGTGATGTCATTTCTCCAAACATGATTCATTTATCAGGTATCCGTAGCTGATCATATTGTACAGAAGATGAACAAGTACAATTATGTTTTCGTAAGGTGTTTACTTTATTGAAGTAATTTCATTGGGTTTCATGTAGATCTGACATTTTATAAAGAAATGCTCGACTAGAACTTTATATTACTAAATCGCACAATTAATTTCTATTCGGCTCTGAGCAAGACTTAAAAATATACATCAAATATCTCATCGACAAAAGTGTGCTTGTATTAAAACTTGTATTATAAAAGTAATAGGTATGTTTATATTGAATTCATACAACAGATTTTTAGTATTTTTATTCTGATTGAGCCACTGAGACATAAAAGATCTGGCAATATTACCAGTACCATATTTCTGTACAATTCCTTGGTACAGTTTAATGACATTTTTCATCCAAAATCGGGGATTACCATATCCTGACGACAAAATTCCTCCAAAACCACCTATTCAACCAAAACTTCCTTTCCCACCAATACCTGCTCCGCCACCATATCCGCCATATCCACCGCTTGAAATTCCAACAGGACCATATCCACTGCTAGCACATCACGGGGCCATATCCACCGTGAGCTGCTATGTTATTGACTAATAATAGCACTGCTACGACCGCAAATGTACACTTGACATTCATTTTACAGCTGTGCTATGGATACTACAAACGAATTATCAATGAATTGTAGTTATACTTTACCTCGAAGTTCCAATACGAATACATATTCATAAATAGAAAAAATAAATAATATTGTTACTCTTGTTACTAAATGGGATGTCGCAATAAAATATCTTTTATTTAGCAGTGAACCTAGCATTAGCTTTTTGAAACACACTTAAACAATGTATCATAACTTGATCGTTCAGAATGACACAGCGTTTATGACAAGCCGATCTTGCCAAAACTAGTATATTTAAGCTTTTTCGGAAGAAAACAAAATGGTGTGGTCACGTTTCTCCAACATTTGATAATTAGACTAAAACAACATTAGGGATTAGGGGTCCTCTTAACGACTGGCATCTTGATATTTACCTGTAAATCACCTGTTCTTAACCAAAATATTGTTAAAAAGGGTATATTTTTAAAGATATATTTAAACCAAGGATTTGTATAGTAGATTTACTATACAAATCCTTGTTTAAACTATTAACATAATATTATCTTTTATTTACAATAGTTGGTTTTGATGTATTTTTAAATAGTTTCCCAAGATATTAAAAGTCGACATAATCTATTAAAGTGATGTAAAATTTTATTTTACTTTGTTTTCATATTTGTTTTCTGTTTTTGAATTTAATGTATTATTGATAACAATGATCTTGAATAAAATGAATGGGAAATGTGTCCATGGGACACAGCTGATGCCCTCGCTTGTTATAATGGGACAAATGAAGAACGGTAAAAGTGACGGTACCCAAATGTGTACTTGACCTGAGTTTTGTGATAATAAGTATTGTGTATATTTTGTGGCAATAAGTATTGTGTATATTTTGTGGTAATAAAATTGTGTATATTTGGTTTAGGCCAACTTAGAGAACGGAAACCACATTTAGGACGTATGGACGTAAGGATGGACGTACAGACGGACAAGGGTAAAATTAATGCCCCATCCGCGGGGGCATAATAAACATTCTCATGATTCTATATTCTGAAGAATTTACAATAGTTCGATTCATTAAACTTATATAAAAGTATCAAACGCTGCTTTTTATCAAAGATTTGGTATATTTAAATTTCTTAGTCAACTTGCATTAATTGTCAAAAGCTTAAGTGACAAATCGAGAAAACTTGTATATCACAATTCACCAAGCCAGTTTCCACAGTTAACACCCTATAGTTCACGATGTGATGTACCCAATTTGTATTCTCCTTTTCGTGGACAAAGTGGACAGATATACGACTGACTGTTCCATCTGCTTAGAAAGCATGCCATGAACATTGACTTCAGCTCTTATGATATACAGACAGTAGGACTAAGTAGACATATGGATTTTTCGCACTATAAGAAAACAGCTTTAGGTGACTTTTACATAAAATAAAACTTTGATGTTGCTAATGGTTTACTTTTATAAATTTTGACTTGGATGGAGAGTTGTCTCATTGGCACTCATACCACATCTTCTTATATCTATATAATATGAGAAACACGACGGGTGCCACTTGTAGAACTGGATCTGCTTACCCTTCCGGAGCACCTGTGATCACCCTCGGGTTTTGGTGGGGTTGGTGTTGCTTAGTCTTTAGTTTTTTATGTTGTGTTTTGTATACTGTTGTTTGTCTTTTGATCTTTTCGTTTTTGCCATGGCGTTGCCAGTTTATTTTCAACTTATGAGTTTGTATGTCTCTTTGGTATCTTTCGTCTCTCTATCATTGATGCTATTTTTGACGTCCTAGAAAACACGCTAATACGCAAATTTTCAACATAGAGACATATTTTCCATCTAGTCATTTATTTTACTGTGAAATTTAATTATGTGAAATTTTGTTAAGTATAATTCTAAACATCAGATAATTTGCGTAGGAGTAGTAATATAACATGTGGTCTAGCTTTCGGCTACTGAGCGAGGATATTTGTCTCACAATTTAAAGAGCAAAGAGCCGTCTTCTTTCCGTTACCTGGGATTGTTGATTATAATTTCTTTTATTGGTGTGCCAAAAGAAAACCTTTAATTGTGTGTGTCTGTCTGTAACCAAGGCGATTAAATGACCAGACATTCAATTCATAGTTCGGTTGTACATTTAAGCAAATTTGCAAAGTTAAATATTGATTGCTGTCAAATGCAATTGCGTCAGCGCGTGTGGGTTTTATTGCTGTGTAAACACACGTGATGTCATTTCTCCAAACATGATTCATTTATCAGGTATCCGTAGCTGATCATATTATACAGAAGATGAACAAGTACAATTATGTTTTCGTAAGGTGTTTACTTTATTGAAGTAATTTCATTGGGTTTCATGTAGATCTGACATTTTATAAAGAAATGCTCGACTAGAACTTTATATTACTAAATCGCACAATTAATTTCTATTCGGCTCTGAGCAAGACTTAAAAATATACATCAAATATCTCATCGACAAAAGTGTGCTTGTATTAAAACTTGTATTATAAAAGTAATAGGTATGTTTATATTGAATTCATACAACAGATTTTTAGTATTTTTATTCTGATTGAGCCACTGAGACATAAAAGATCTGGCAATATTACCAGTACCATATTTCTGTACAATTCCTTGGTACAGTTTAATGACTTTTTCATCCAAAATCGGGGATTACCATATCCTGACGACAAAATTCCTCCAAAACCACCTATTCAACCAAAACTTCCTTTCCCACCAATACCTGCTCCGCCACCATATCCGCCATATCCACCGCTTGAAATTCCAACAGGACCATATCCACTGCTAGCATATCACGAGGCCATATCCACCGTGAGCTGCTATGTTATTGACTAATAATAGCACTGCTACGACCGCAAATGTACACTTGACATTCATTTTACAGCTGTGCTATGGATACTACAAACGAATTATCAATGAATTGTAGTTATACTTTACCTCGAAGTTCCAATACGAATACATATTCATAAATAGAAAAAAATAAATAATATTGTTACTCTTGTTACTAAAATGGGATGTCGCAATAAAATATCTTTTATTTAGCAGTGAACCTAGCATTAGCTTTTTGAAACACACTTAAACAATGTATCATAACTTGATCGTTCAGAATGACACAGCGTTTATGACAAGCCGATCTTGCCAAAACTAGTATATTTAAGCTTTTTCGGAAGAAAACAAAATGGTGTGGTCACGTTTCTCCAACATTTGATAATTAGACTAAAACAACATTAGGGATTAGGGGTCCTCTTAACGACTGGCATCTTGATATTTACCTGTAAATCACCTGTTCTTAACCAAAATATTGTTAAAAGGGTATATTTTTAAAGATATATATTTAAACCAAGGATTTGTATAGTAGATTTACTATACAAATCCTTGTTTAAACTATTAACATAATATTATCTTTTATTTACAATAGTTGGTTTTGATGTATTTTTAAATAGTTTCCCAAGATATTAAAAGTCGACATAATCTATTAAAGTGATGTAAAATTTTATTTTACTTTGTTTTCATATTTGTTTTCTGTTTTTGAATTTAATGTATTATTGATAACAATGATCTTGAATAAAATGAATGGGAAATGTGTCCATGGGACACAGCTGATGCCCTCGCTTGTTATAATGGGACAAATGAAGAACGGTAAAAGTGACGGTACCCAAATGTGTACTTGACCTGAGTTTTGTGATAATAAGTATTGTGTATATTTTGTGGCAATAAGTATTGTGTATATTTTGTGGTAATAAAATTGTGTATATTTGGTTTAGGCCAACTTAGAGAACGGAAACCACATTTAGGACGTATGGACGTAAGGATGGACGTACAGACGGACAAGGGTAAAATTAATGCCCCATCCGCGGGGGCATAATAAACATTCTCATGATTCTATATTCTGAAGAATTTACAATAGTTCGATTCATTAAACTTATATAAAAGTATCAAACGCTGCTTTTTATCAAAGATTTGGTATATTTAAATTTCTTAGTCAACTTGCATTAATTGTCAAAAGCTTAAGTGACAAATCGAGAAAACTTGTATATCACAATTCACCAAGCCAGTTTCCACAGTTAACACCCTATAGTTCACGATGTGATGTACCCAATTTGTATTCTCCTTTTCGTGGACAAAGTGGACAGATATACGACTGACTGTTCCATCTGCTTAGAAAGCATGCCATGAACATTGACTTCAGCTCTTATGATATACAGACAGTAGGACTAAGTAGACATATGGATTTTTCGCACTATAAGAAAACAGCTTTAGGTGACTTTTACATAAAAATAAAACTTTGATGTTGCGCATCGTTTTAGAATAAAACAAATGCAAATACAAAATATATCGAGTAATAGAATAAATTACTAAAATGATGTACAGTCAGTGTACATTACGATTGTTCATGCTATTTTCAATAAAAATTCATTTACAACAAATAATTTTGAAAGTATTTCTTCATAACTTTTTGGAAATTTTGAGTTTGATTTGAATTTAAATTTCATTGTTTATTCATAGAATTTTAGTTGAAAAACTTTTAATTTTGTAATTCAAATTTCTTATTATATTCGACCAAAAAAATGAAAAATCAATTATTACAAAAATAGATTTTCAATGTCTTAATATATATCTTTAAACAATATCCCTTTTACATTATTTCAGTTTAGAACTGATATAGGTGAATTACAGGTGATTATCCAGATGCCAGTCCTTTGAGGACCCCTTAATCCCTAATGTTGTTTTATTCTAATTATCAAATGTTGGAAAAACGTGACTAAACCAAAAAAATTACCCACAGAGAATAATCAATAAAACATGCTGAGATATATAAAAAAAAACAAAAACAAAAATAAACCTAAAAACAAACACTCAGAATTAGATTTCAGAAAAAAACACAGAGATTTACGAAAAAAAAATGCACTGAACCCTTATGAATATTTTCCAATGAAAAGAGGGGGAAAATGTTATTAACAGAAGAACTCTTGTTTTAGAATGTAATTGCAAAAGCTGTTTTTTTTTTTTTTTTTTTTATTAAAGTCGAAAAAATTGTTAGTACCAAAAAAAAAAGAAAAACACATTTTGAAAACATTTTCTTCGAGTTAGCTTTTAACACTGTACATTTGAAAACAAAAAGGTTTAGTTTGTGCGACAGATAGAAAATAATAACGAATTACAGTGGGGTATCCTTTCAAAGAAATATTTCACGAAGACATCAACTTAAATCAATTTTATTTCTGCTTTGTATCGATCTGATAAGTTAAGCCCTTTTCAACAATTTTTTTTAGTTTGTTCTTATGGTGTACTGTTACACCACTGTCCAAGGTTAAGGGGAGGGTTGGTGCCTTCGAACTAGTTTAACTCAGCCACATTCTGTGTGTGCCTGTCCCAAGTCAGGAGCCTGTTATTCAGTGGTTGTCGTTTGTTGCTGTATATCATATTTGTTTTTCGTTCATTACTTTGTACATAAATCAGGCCGTTATTTTTTTTTTTTTTTTTTTTTTCGTTTGAATTGTTTCACATTTGTCATTTCGTGGTCTTTTATAGCTGACTATGCGGTATGGGTTTTGCTCATTGTTAAATGCCGTACGGTGACCTATAGTTATTAGTTTCTATATCATTTTGTCTCTTGTGGAGAGTTGTCTCATTGGCAATCATACCACATCTTCATATTTCTATATATGCATGGATTTCAAATCTCGCGTCAAAAAATTCATACGACGTCAATAATTCGGCATGTCCAAGTTTTTCAGATAAGCCATGTATTTTTGTTTTCCAATCAGAAAGAAATATGGTAAGCGTGAATAGCAAGAATATGAAGATTAATCATAATTGGATATAAAAAGAATGTGTGTTGCGGTTTTTTAAAGTCCGTCAGTATATAGTAGTTACCAGATACAAATATAAAGCTAGGGCCAATGAACACTAGTTTAATCTTACAAATAGATCATTTTCAAAACTCGTTTAAAAAAGAAAACCTTTTAAGATATCAAAATAATATTGAAGCATTTGCATCTTTCAACACTAAAACAAGGTATTGCGTAGCAAAATTTAAAATAAAAGATTGAATGTGACATATTTCTATTTAAATAAATGAAGAAATTAAATTCTTCCAGTGCCCTATGGGAGAAATCAAGAGTATTGTCCAAACATTTTCATTAACTGTTCACAAAGACAAGAAGTGTTGAAATGTCTACATACGGTTTATTAAGTGGAACCATTCCCTATAAATAAAGGGTAACACTACATTTTACATATAGCTATACAACTCGTGCATAAAAATGTTTCGTAAATATGCATATAGATGATTTTATCAAGATTATTAATACGATTAATACTGTTGCATTTTACTTTTATCAGAACTAAGTAAGAGCATATGCTGATTTGCAAGGAGTAGTAACAGTTGAAAAATATAAAAGAGGAAATAGATAAATAAAGAAAATCACAACTATAAAACTAGACATAGAAATTAATAAAAGAAAAAGATAAACAGCTATCTGCATTTATTATCTTTTATATTTGAACAATATATGTCAAATATTCTTACCTGTTCTGCCTTGTATGAAATGTGGAGATGATATCAATGGAACATTTATCATGTACTTATATAGAGATACAATGGGGATATTTTGATAATAAACTTTGTGTACGTAAAGTGACAGAAAATCATGAAAATTAAAAAAAAAAGAATCAACAATCTATCAAATTGTGAAACATAAGTCTTTCCTAACTTTTTCTTTTTTTATTTCGACCAGATATTTTTTTTCAAAAGATGCGAAAATGTGATAAAAATTATAGCAATCCTTAATAATCGTTTTTAACTAAGAATAAGAGCAAGAATTAATCGGAATTGTAACATAAAATAGAAGTCCACGTGTTAAAAAATGTGCCTTAATCTGAACGTGTTTGTCTCAAGTCATAAGCCTGAAATGGAGTGCTTGTCGTAGGTTGCTGTATATCATATTTTTGTTCGTTTTCATTTTTACATAAATCAGGACGTTTTGGTTGTCTTCTTTTTTTAATTGTTTTTTTTTTTGTCATTTTTCATGTTGGGGTGTTTTATAGCTTACTATTAGGCTTGTCCAGTGGTAATGATATTTACGGTACCATTTTTTCTGCACCAGATGCGCATTAAGACAATAAATGTTTCTTCAGTGATGCTCGGAGCCAAAATATTTTTAATTCCAAATCTTATTACAGAAATGAATAAAATATAAACCGAAAAGATTAAAGGTAAAGCCATACCGGGCAAGTAATCAGAGCTTTGCATGAGGTGAGATATATTCCTTAATTGCAAATGGCATCACTCAATATATCTGTACGAAACACAAAAAATCAACTAACATAAAACCAATAGACAAAAAGCGACGATATAAGAATACTCATAGATACCACTAATAATTGAATTTTAGTCTGAAAGGTTATGTTGGTCTTGATTTAATCTAAAAGTTTGAACTTAAAAACGTTAAGACTTGCTAAGAGTTTTAGTAATTTTTCATACATTTTAACATTGTAATTTTAGTTCTGTCTTTCCCGTATTGTTCAGTAGCTTTTCAGACAATTAAGTACGTACGTGATAAGTACAGGTAAATAACATCTTAGTAATAGTCTGAAAATATACAGAACAGATCTTAACTGACTACAAGTGTTGTGTCTGAATTTACGGCAGTGGATAAGTCTACAAATGAACTAAAAACTGAACATAACTCATTAATTTATTGTTTACTCTTTTAAGACGTTTTCAGATTAAAATTACAGATCCAGTTTAAAATCTATAAATTAGTGTAATGAAAGATAGTTCAAAGCAAATTAAAACTTTATAAATAAATCATGTTCTTTCAAACTAACATATTAAGCTATCAAGAAATTACCACCTGGTTTTCTATTTCTCGTAATAAATATTAACATAATGATAATAACTGTTTATCTTTTCCATTCTTTTTATTACTGTTAAACAAACTCCTTTGAATTAATATAAGTCTTAAAATAGTCGGTTTCTTGAAAAAAACAATAATTATCAGACAAAAAGAATAAATTAACGTTTGTTTTAGGGTTTTATTAAAGATAATTTCATTCTTATAGTTGATTGAATGTGTATATGACATGCCTTACACAAGGCCGTTTGTATTACTAAGAACATATGTATGGATCTTACAACATTGTGAACTTTGACATCTAATGTACTTTCCTTGATCCTGATACCTGAGACATTTAAGTGCACCTATAACTTTTATTAGCAGATTAGAACAAGTCACTGGTCTTTTTGCTTGATACAATATCTATATTAAAAATAGTGTTTTAAAGTTCTTGTCATTGAAAATTAGGCGGAAATAAATACAGCAATTAATGACAAACAATATGTTTCTTGTTTCTGTGTGCAAAATATGGCTGTAATACCTCAAGATTGTTTTGGAATTTTATTTGTAATAATTTCATCCTTGAAGTAGGCTAAAAGTGCAAAATACCAAGCCTACACAATTTTCCAAGCCCTTTTATAATTCAAAAGGGCTTGGACAATTGTGTATGGTTGGTCATATGCATATGAGAGAGAGAGAGAGAGAGAGAGAGAGAGAGAGAGAGAGAGAGAGAGAGAGAGTTAATTGAACAGCCTTCTTCAATGAAGAAAACCTATACCGTATAGTACAAGCATGACTCTACTAGGAGGCAACAATTTATTTTTAACAAGATCCAATTGCTGTAAAATGAATATTTCTTGAAAAATATATTTCTAGACCCAGTGGAAAAAATATATCTCCTCCTTAAAGATAAATAGCTGCTCTTGAATCTTTAAACATGAGTTTTGAGTTTTATAAACTTAGAAGGCTGCAAACTATGAACAAGTGCACAAGGTTGACAACAATACTAATACGTAATTTCCCAAGAACATACATTTTATAGGCATATTTAACAAAAAAATGTTTATACCTGGTTTGTTATTGTTTATTACCGTTTGAACTAATTTAAGTTTTATTTTTCAAACCTATAAGAGTAAAGGAGTTAAGTTTAGAGAGACAACATTTGTTCTCCAATTATTATTTTGAAAAGGTCTTATTGATTTATATTTGGAAATAAATCAGGAATTTAGGGTTTTCGTTTCTGCAATTCTAGTATGTATGCTACCACAGTAAGAAAGCAAAGACATTTTGTTTAATTATTCCGTAATCAGAGTTTAAAGCATTCTGGATAATATTCTTAGACGTAATCAAAACGTTTCTCATGAGATAACAACGTCGACTACAATTATGTTTTGCTGATTCGCACACGTCATTTAGGAGTGAGAGCAAAGACTGGTCGGTCCGGAATGAGAATAATGTGTCACATGGTTACACACATTCCTGTGGATTGTCACATTGTGAACAAGCACCTTAAAAATTTGGTTAAGTGTGTATGTCTGTTACAAAACGGGATTCAAATTCATATCCCATTAACACATTTTCGTCTTGAATACGTATTTTACTTGCCACTGGACGTTAAACAGCCATTCATCATCATCATCATCATCACCATTGTAAACAAAGCATATCCAGTCGATGCAGTGATGGGACCAATATTCTTATAAGGATAAATTCATTTCATTGTGTTTAACTTAATTTTAAGCACTCTTGGTTAGATCATGGCGGTCAGTTTTTTTTGACCGAGGAAGCCGCAGTATCCGGATAGGACTACCGACCACCTCCAGGGAAACTGTTAATCCCATTTAATTATAATTACAGTCGAATGCACCTTAGTATTAGCGGGGTTCGTACTCACAACTTCAGTGTCGAATGGCCATGTATCACTTAGATGAATTACTCAGGATAGTCGGTCATCGACATACCCTTTAAAAGGGGCCCACCGTTAGATAAGGATAGATTTGACATGAGTGTTCGTAGACCAATTACGTTACTTTTTGAAATAATGTTTCGTATCAACAACTGACCGGACATCCTTGACCTATTCAGTATAAAACTGTATAAAAGAAACAATTACAAAATAACTGGTAGCATTTCTAATATAACGAGTTGTGTAAAAAGTAAAATAACAAAAATACCGAATTCCAAGGAAAATTCAAAACGAAAAGCCCCTTATCAATTGGAAAAAATTAAAAGCTCATACACATCAAACGAATGGAAAACAACTGTCGTATTCCTGACTTGGTACAGGCATTTCCTTATGTAGAAAATGGTGGATTAAACCTGGTTTTATAGCTAGCTAAACCTCTCACTTGTATGACAGTCGCATAAAATTCCAATATATTGAAAACAATGTGTGGACAAAACAAACAGACATAATAGTTAAAAAAAAGTATTGCCATACTTCAAAGAAAGGAGTTTTACACCAGACCTTGTATGTATATTTAATCGTTTGATTTGGCTCACATTGGTAATCACACGCAAGATTCTCTGCATTTGAGGCTTGACCCTGAAGCGATTTCGTGTTAAAAAATATTAAATGTTATAACTGAAAACCAAAACATAACCAAAATCAAACAATCACAATTTTTTAATAAGACATATCGGTCTCGAATGGAATAATTGACCATGAAATGCACGCATTTAATTTTAACAAGTATCAACATTCAATTTAAACACTCTGATCTATTGAAGATTAGTACACTAAATAAGTTAACAGTATATATTAAGGAAAATACAACATCACCTTAAGATTCTCTACAATGGACAGTTACAGTCATAATGTTAGAAATTAAGAAATAAAACAACAAACACAACACACTATGCTCATATACTTAAAAATAGAAACATTTGCTACAGGCTTCTTTTTTTTATGAAAGTGCCATTAATATTTATCTTAATTATTTAACGTTATATGTTAAAAGATTAAAGGAAAAGTAGGAACTAAGGAAAATACAATATGTCTTTTCAGATCTTCACAAACTGACAATTATAGTCATATTACTAGAAAATAAGAAAAACAAACAAACACAATCATTGAGCTCATATATTTTTAGAATAGAAACAAGTGCTAAATCCTCTTCTATGACAATAAAATGATAAACTCTAAAATTTGTTTTAGAGGATGTCAGTTAGACAAAAACACACCGATTATTGTATATATATATGCACATCCCAGCACTTCTGTTTCGCTGACATTTTCTGTACTTACAATAAATGCAAACAATTGCATTGTTTTAATAATATACTGGTATAATTTTTTTTCAGATTTTCTATTTTACTCCATTTATATATTACATATATATATATATATATATATATATCTAAATAGGCGATTAAGGGTGTAGGTAGGGTGATTTCTCATTCAATGACAGAAGTGGTTTTTTTTTTTTTCTCGTCAGGAAAGGAGGAATCACTAATACCAGTATGTCTTTGGAAATTTATTTGGAAAAATTGACGCAACTTGCCGTTATGGAAAAGGAAAAACTACAATCAATCCTTACTTAAGGATTCTTTATTTGCTACATCAATCGTGGAGACGTCCTTACATTGGTAGCATTTTAACTAGCACATGTCTTGTTTTATGTTTCTAAATATACTTTTTATAAGTATATCACAGACGACACAAAGGTGAATAACCAGATAAAATTTCTAAACAATTTTATGATACCTATCAATTAATAATTTACATTTCATTAGGAACTATCATTTGTTTTTTTTGTTTTGTTTTTTTTTTTTCATTTTCCTATTACATGTACCTTATTTTTTTTTTTTTTCTCTACGTATAAATACTTTATTGTAACACAGTCAACCATGTTCGTCAAAGATTTATATAATTACTCGCCAAAACGTAATACTAAAAATAAATTAAGGACTGAAAGTATATATACATAATATTTATGTTATATGAATTTAAGGCACAATTACTACATAAGTAAGCCGCCTACCAAAACCAATAACAACAACAACAAATAAACAAGACTTCTGATTGAAACAATTATGTTTTCGTAAGGTGTTTACCTTTTCGAAGTAATCTCATTTGATTTTATGTAGGTCGGACATTTTTATAAAGAAATGCTCGACTAATTATAGTAAAGTACAACTTTATATTTCGTAATCGCACAACTGATTGCTATTCGGCTCTGAGCAAGAACTAAAAAATGAACATTATATCGACAAAAGTCTTTTTTTATTGAAAAATATATATTATACAAAGTAAAAGCCAAGGTATGTTTATATTGAACTCATACAACATATTTTTAGTATTTGTTATTATGATTGAGCCACTGAGACATGAAAGATCTGGCAATGTTACTAGTAGCATATTTCTGTACGATTCCTTGGTACTGTTTAGGGACGTATTTCATCCAAAATCGGGGATTACCATATCCTGACGACAAAATTCCTCCAAAGCCACCTATTCCACGAAAACCTCCTTTCCCACCAATACCTCCACCACCGCCATATCCGGCATATCCAATTTTTGGAATAACAACCGGACCATATCCAACAGGAGCATATCCACTGCCAGCATATCCAACGGGGCCATATCCACCGTGTGCTGTTATGTTGTTGACTAATAATAGCACTGCTGCGACTGCAAATGAACACATGACGTTCATTTTATAACTGTGTTATGGATACTACAAAATATTTATAAATGAAGTGTAGTTATACTATATCTCGAAGTTCAAATACGTATACATATACGTAAATAAATCACCCCCCAGTTTTTGGTGGGGTTCGTGTTGCTTAGTCTTTAGTTTTCTATGTTGTGTCATCTGTACTATTATTTGTATGTTTGTCTTTTTATTTTTGGCCATGGCGTTGTCAGTTTGTTTTCGATCTATGAGTTTGACTGTCCCTCTGGTATCTTTCGTCCCTCTATTAAAAGAAAACAATATTGTTCTTACTCTTGTATCTACGACGGGATAGATACTTAATTTGTATGTGATAGTAAACCTAGCATAAGCTAGTTTTGAAACACACTTGCACACAGTATCATAACATGATACATCGTTTATGGCAAGCCGATCGTGTCAAAACTAATATCTTGAAGCCTTTTTTGGGGAAACATAATTACACACGTATAATCATTAATAAAACACGCTGAGATAAAGAATTTGCAAATCAATCTTTTAGATTTCAGACACATTAGAATAAAAAATTGCATTGAACCCCTTATGAGTTGTTTCCATTGAAAATTAGAGAAACAAATAAATACCACAATGAGTTTCAAAAATATATCGGTTTTATAATGTGATTGCAATACATAGCTGTTTTTTTTTTTTTTTTTTTTTTTATTAAAGTCGAAAAACTTGTTAGTACCATTAAAAAAAACACACATTTTGAAAAATACCTTATATCATTCTTCGAAACAATTTCTTCGAGTTAGCTATAAACACTGCAGATTATGTGAAAACAAACAGTTGTAGTTTGTGCGAGAGATAGATAGAAAAATAATAACAATTTACAGTGGGGGTATGCATTCAAAGAAATATTTGACTAAGGAATAAACCAAAAACAATAATGCATGGGTATCAAATTTCGCGTCAAGAAATTCATACGACGTCAATAATCCGCCATGTCCATGAAGAATGGTAAGCGTGAATAGCAATAATATGAAAATTAATGATGATTTGATAAAAAAAAATCATCAAAATGTGTGTTGTGGTTTTAACAATTCGTCAGTATATAGGAATTACCAGATACAAATATAACGCTAGGGCCAATGTTAACTAAATTAATCTCACAAATAGATCATATTAAAACTCGTTTAAAAAAGAAAACATTTCAAGATATCACAAAATATTAAAGCATTTGCACCCTTCAACAACGAAACAAGGTAGTGCGTAGCAAAAGATTAATAAAAGATTGAAAGTGACATATCTCTATTAAAATAAATGAAGAAATTGAATTCTTCCAATGCCCTAAGGAAGAAATCTAGAATATCGCCCGAACATTTTCCTTAACTGTCCACAATGACAAGAAGCGTTGTAATGTCTACATACAGTTTATTGAGTAGAACCATCTCCTATAAATAAGGGGTTACACTATATCCCACATATAGCTTTTCGACTCATGCATGAAAATGCTTCGTAAATATGCATATAGATTTTCCCGTTTGAATGGTTTTACACTAGTAATGTTTGAGGCCCTTGATAGCTTACTGTTCGGTGTGAGCCAAGGCTCCGTGTTGAAGACCGTACTTTGACCTATAATGGTTTACTTTTATAAATTTTGACTTGGATGGAGAGTTGTCACATTGGCACTCATACCACATCTTCTTATATCTATATAGAGTTTGAAATAGACATTTTATCAAGAATATTAATACGAGTTATATCGTAGCATTTTACAATAATTTTTTTCTGAATCAAGTAAGAGCATATGCTGATTTGCTAGGAGTAGTAACAGTTACAAAATATAAAAAGAGGAAAAAGATAATAAAGAAAATCAAATCTGTCAAACTAGACATAGAAATTTATAAAAAGAAAAAGATAAACAGCTATCAGCATTTATTATATTTTATGTTTGAACAATATTGCACATATTCTTACCTGTTCTGTCCGGTTTGAAATGAGGAGATGATATCAATGGAACATTTATCACGCACTTTTATACAGATAAAACGGGGATATTTCAATAATTAACTGTTTGTACGTCAAGTAACAGAAAACCATGAAAATATCAACAAAAAAAAAGAATAAACAATTTATCAAAATGTGAAACACAAGAGATTCGTAACATTTTTTTTTTTATTTAGACCAGATATTTTTCAAAAAGTTGCGACAATGTGATAAAAATGATATCAATCATCATCAATCTTTTTATTACTTAGAATTAGAGCAAGAATTAATCGGAATTCTTACGTAACACAATAGCCCTCGTGTTAAAAATGTGCAATCCATCACCAAATTTTACAGCCACAATCGACTCAAACATGTATGTCTCTGGAATCGATCGTCTGGTTTGTCTCGTGGTATCGTACGTGCGTTTTGTTGAGTGCAAATCAATGAATGTAAATTAAATTAGTATTATCCGATTTTTCACCTAGTACAAGCATTGTGGAGTATGAGCAACGACTAATTTACTCGGAATAAAAATAATGGCTGATACCATGGGAAGACGCATATAATTCTGCCCTTCGTTGTAGTTCAAATATTCTTGTTGTCATATCTTATAATCTTATCAACATTATTAACATCTTTAATTAACATCATCGTCCTGAGTATGCATATAATGTTCGTCGTTGGACGTAACGTAGTTCATTAACACATTAATTTTAATTGTTGATTCCCCGAAAAAAATGCCGTGAAAGTTTGTTGAGATACGGTATGTGTATACTTGAAAACAATACGCTGGTTCTCTCATTTCCAACATACGGGTATCTGAGTCACCCTTGTTGGCCCTGTATCTGTAGGTGCCGAACAGATGAAAAGGACAGTCCATTTGATTGTTTAGACATAAAAGTTACAAAACCTATTTCTTATTCAAAATGAATGTTGATACACATGGTCTTAAAAAACGTTGATTTCGGGCGCTCGTTATTCTGAAGTTAATTTAAAATTAGTCCCCGATGGTATCACCAGCTCAGAAGTTATAACTCCGGTTCAAGCGTGAAAATACGAACATTGATTGATTGAAATTTGTTGTTATATAAAAAGTTCCGAAATATATCTCCCTCATGCAAAGAGCTGGTCCTTGTCCGGATTTGGCTGTTCTTTATGTCCTTTTTTATTTGATCAGCTCCTCAACGTTCCTATTAAATTTTGGATTCAAATAATTTGGCCTCGAGCATAACTCAAGAGACATTTAATTTTCGAAATGCGCATCTGGAGCAAAAAAATTAATACGTTTATGTTATTAAAATGAATGTTGATACGCATGGTATGAGACAAATCAACTTGATTTAATCGCTCATTATTCTGAAATAATCTATATCGATATTACAGGGACAACGGTCGTATTTATTCTTCCATTGGCGACAATACTAACATTTTCAAAATTTACCACTTTTTATAATAAAAACCTGGACAAAACAATTATGTGTGATATTACTACTTTAATAGTCTATTTTAAAAATTGAAGTCAAATGGAATCATGATCATCTTCGAACGGCGCATGTTTATGGTATTCATGCCCACCGTAATTTTTTATCAAATTTATGAAAATTTGGAAGCCTTTTTGAATAATTCTCAATAATATATTTCAATGTGTTTCAAAATTTATATTGGAAATATACACACTATAGTTATTTATAAATAAATAGAAACATATATTTTTCCTTCACATTGAATCACAGCGCTACTAATTTGACTTCCTTCACCTGGAAGGCGAACCTAAAGCCAGGAAAATGTAATATTATTTTTTCCCTACAAAGATACGCATGCTCTGTGACAAAATAAACTTTTGATTGTAGGCGCTCGTTATTCTAATGTTATCTGAATCGATGTTACAAAGATGGGCATATATATGAATGACACTTTTCAACGTATTTTCTCTTCAACTCTCACCTGTTATAGTCTGTGGTGTGTACATAACAATAACAAAATAAACCGTTGAATATACTTATAAGTACAACGTGTCTTTAATCTTTTCTCAGTTTTTAGACTGATATTTTAAGTTTTCTGTTTTATTGAAATGCGATCGTGTTCAGCTATCAAAATAAAAGGCAAAATTCAGATATAAACATTGAATATGAAATATAAACCGAGCTCGTATTCATAGGACTAACCATACGAATTTTTCCTACAATCGTTGATTTTCACATGTCATGTGCAACACGACTGAACTACCCAGCTAACACAAAATATTTTCATGATATTATTGACTGGTTATATATATATGTTTACTTAGTATCAAAAATATTTTCAAAAAATATTTTATAGACATTTTATTTACATCAGAGATTATGCGTGAACTATATTTTAGCAATAACATTTCATCCCAATGTTTGATTGCTAATATAAAACATTTTTGAAAATATTTTTCGTTATAAATAAATAAATATTATTTGCTGATGTTTATAAAATTAAAATTCTACTTATCCTCCTACATACACTTTATCTTATTTTATGAGTATTACATTCGATTAGAAATAATATATTGTATATAGTTATACTGTATAGTTATTATCACACATCATTCGAAGTTGTCCTTTATATACATGTAGCAGTGCCATGTATTTGTTAAATGTACATGTACGAACAAGCAATCATACATGTAGTCTACTAAACATTTAAAAAAATAAAAATTTAAAAATTATACTAACATGAAAGTATTAAGTAAATATTAACTCTTGTTTAATATTCTTCAAATAATTTTCCTTAAGTTCTGCATTTTCCAATAACATTTTAACGAATTCTATGTGTTTTAGTTTTATTTCAAGTTTTATTGTTTTGACAAAATCGAATTTAAGAGTGCAAATTGGAAAGATACAAATACGATACTTAGTCTAATTTAAAAAAAAATAACATCCGCAGTACCATATAAAAAGTAAAAATAACAAAAATATCGAACGGAAAGTCCCTTATCAAATGGCAAAATCTAAAACTCAAACACATCCAACGAATGCAAAACAACTGTCATATTCCTGACTTGGTACAGGCATTTTCTTGTGTAGAAAATGGTGAATTAAACCTAGTTTTATAGCTAGCTAAACCTTTTACTTGTATGACAATTGCATATCATTCCATTGTATTGCCATAATGTGTGAGCAAAACAAACAGATATAATAGGTTCAAAATGTCAAAAATTGGGATACAGCAGTCAGCATTGTGCTATAATCCTCATCACTATAAAACAAACAACTATGTCAACAAAGAAAAGCGAAATATACCCTCTATAGACAAAGCATATAAGCAAAATGAAGGACAAAAATAAAAAAATGACAATAGCACAATAACACAATGAAGGGATGTATAAATACCGAGCCACGCCAAAAGGATATTATCAAAATATGGAATAAACAATCAAAGTTAAAGATATACAAAGACAAATAAAAAGAACATTATAACACGTTATTAAGATGATAAACAACGTCAGTACCTAGAATCTATACTTCAAGAGCCTCATGTATTATTTGTGAAGTTGATATTGAATATTTATCAACAAGTTTTTGGTATCTTCCGATGAACTTTTTTTTAGAAAGAGGACGACAATCTTTGACATAATCCTGGTTCATCAACTTTCTGCCCAAACATTGGTGACTTTTTATAAAGTCTGAGTAACAGCTGCAAGCTCTTGAATATCGAATGAGTTGGGAAATGTATATCCCATATGCAGGTGAGGTTAGTATATTGCTGCTACGATTGGGAAATTTGTAATTTCAAAATTAAAATCGTATCGTTTGTCATAGATTCTGGTACTGAGATTACCACTTATTGGAGGTATGAGTCTAAAAATGAGACAGAGGAAGCCTTTTCTGTTGTTTCTTTAATTTCTAGTTCTGGAGAATATATCAATGGAACCCAATCAGAAAAGTTTGAATTGTAATGGAAACATCATCAATATATCTGAATGTGAAATTAAATGATCTGGCTTCTTTGGTCTACTTCTTAAAGGAATGTTTATGTGAAAGGAAGCAAATTGAAGTTTTATCTAAATTAAACATGAATTCCACATCGTGCGGGTTTACGAAAGCAAACTAAAATTCTGTTCTTTGCCTTCCAGATTAAGAACGTTCTGCGTTTAACGTAACACTTCAAACTCTTACATTTTATCCCAGATAACCCCAATTAGGTTTAGTACTTTTTCATTTTTGATACTGATAAAAACAGCTTGATGGATCTTTGTAAACACGCTTTGACCTCAAGGGTGACATGCAGAATGCTCCATGCGACACAGCTACCTTGTTAAAATGATACAAATGACTATGAAATTCCAGTTATTGACGTCTCTCTTTCCAGACTGATAGAGTCTGGAGGCCAAACAATGCCGGTGTACTTGTGTTAATAACAATAAAATGTTGTTTATTATGTGTTATTTTATCAATATGAGTTCTTACAAGTCAATTATTAACATTAGAAGTGTTTTTAAGATACAAAAACCACTGAACACCTATTAACTCAAAATTTGCACCAGTAAGGTAACAATAAGGAGGAATGCTCTCCGTCATCAGTTGATATATACATATGTGTTCAAGACAAACATATGCCTGTTTTCATTGACATGATTGGATCATTAACATGTATGCTATTGTTGACGTCATATAAAGAACTGTAATACATAAATTATCAACAAAGGGACATATTTTACATCTAGTCATTTATTTTACTGTGAAATTTAATGATGTGAAATTTTGTAATGTACGATTCTAAACATCAGATAATTTGCAAAAGAGCAATAAAATAACATGTGATCTAGCTTTCGGCAACTAAGCGAGGATATTTGTCTCTAATCTAAACAGCAAAGGGTCGTCTTCTTTTCCTTGGGAATTTTGATTATATTCTTTTTTATTGGTATGCCTTTCCTGGGGATTGTTGATTATATTCTTCTTTATTGATGTGCCAAAACAAACTCTTCAATTGTGTATGTCTGTCTGTTACCAAGGAGATTAAATGACCAGAAATTCAATTCATAGTTGTGGCAGTATATTTAAGCTAATATGCAAAGTTACATACTTATTGGTGTCAGCGCGTATGGGATATAGTACTGTGGTACTTCACGTGATGTCATTTCTCCAATCATGATTCATTTATTAGGTTTCCAGCTCGGATCATATTGTACAGAATATAACATGTACAAGACTGCCGATTGAAATAATTATGTTTTCGTAAAGTGTTTACCTTTTTGAAGTAGTCTCTTTGGGTTCCTTGTTGGTCAGAAAACTTTATGAATAAATGCTCGACCAGCTATAGTAAAGTACAACTTTACATTTCTTAATCGCAAAACTGATTAAAGTAATAGGTATGTTTATATAGAATTCAGACAACACATTTTTAACATACAAGATCTGGCAATAGTACCAGTACCATATTTCTGTACAATTCCTTGGTACAGTTTAAGGACTTTTTTCATCCAAAATCGGGGATTACCATATCCTAATGACAAAATTCCTCCAAAACCACCTATTCAACCAAAAGTTCTTTTCCCACCAATACCTGCTCCGCCGCCATATCCACCATATCCAACGCTTGGAATTAAAATGGGACCATATCCACTGCTAGCATATCCAACGGGGCCATATCCACCGTGCGCTGCTATGTTGTTGACTAATAATACACTGCTACGACTGCAAATGTACACTTGACGTTCATTTTGCAGCTGTGTTATAAATACTACACAAGAATTATAAATGAATTGTAAATACTATAACTGGAAGTTCCAATACGAATACCTATTTTTAAATGAAAAAAAAGTAGTGTTACTCTAGTATCTTAAATAGGATGTCGCAAAATAATTGTTTTTATCTGGCAGTGAACCTAGCATGAGCTTGTTTTGAAACAAACTTGAACACAGTATCATAACATAAGCGTTCAGCATGACACATCGTTTATGGTAAAACCGATCTTGCCAAAACTAGCATGTTTAAGCTTTTTCGGAGGAATAAAACTGCACACGGAAAATTATTAATAATACACGCTGAGAAATAAAAGAAAAACAAACAAACAAAAAGACTCAAAAACAAACACTAAGAATTACAAACGTGAGGCGAAAGATGCCGAAAGAGACATTCAAACTTATCAGTCGAAAATAAACTGACAACGCCATAGCAAAAAAAAAAAACTCCAACAGACAAACAACTGTATATAAAACACAACATAAAATACCAAAGACTGAGCAACACGAAGAAATCAGTCTTTAAGATTTCAGAAAAAACACAAATTTACAAAACATGCATTGAACCTCTTATGAGTTTTTTCCTACGACAAGTAGTTGGAGAATATTATTACCAGAAGAAGTTTCAATCTCTTGTTTTTGGAATGCGATTGCAAATGTACAGCTTATTTTTTTTTTTTTTTTTTAAACAATCATCAATGGGTATCAAATCTCGCGTCAAGAAATTCATACAACGTCAATAATCCGGCATGTCAAATAATTTCAAATAAGCCATGTACTTTTGTTTTCTAATCAGAAAGAGTTATGGTAAGCGTGAAAAGCAAGAATATGAAGATTAATCATGATTTGAAATTAAAAATTCACTCAAATGTGTGTTGCGGTTTTAAAAGTCCGTCAGAATATAGGAGTTACCACAAAAAATATAAAGCTAGGGACAATGTATACTAATTTTATCTCACAAATAGATCATTTTCAAAAAATCGTTTCAATTCTTCCATTGCCCTAAGGGAGAAATCTTAGAGTATTGTCCAAACATTTTCATTAACTGTCCACAATAACAAGAAGTGTTGAAATGTTTAAATACGGTTAATTGGGTGAAACCAATCCCTATAGATAAGGAGTGACACTATCTCCCATTTAGCTCTACACCCCGTGCATAAAAGTGTTTCGTAAATATGCAAATAGAGTTTAAAATAGAGATGTTATCAAGATTATTAATATGAGTAATCAAGTAAGAGCGTAAGCTCATTTGCTAGGAGTAGTAACAGTAAAAAAATATAAAAGAGAAAAGAGATAAATAAAGAAAATCAAAACTATCAAACTTTACATAGATATCAATTAAAAGAAAAAGATTAACAGCTATCAGCATTCATTATCTTTTATGTTTGAACACTATTTCACATATTCTTACCTCTTCTGCCCGGTTTGAAATGAGGAGATAATATCAATGGTGCATTTCTCGTGCACTTATATAGAGATAAAATGAGGATATTTTAATAATTAACCTTTGTTTGTCAAGTGACAGAAAACCATGAAAAAAAAATTAAAAAAAAAAAAATCTATCAAATTTGAAACATCAGACTTTCGTAATTTTGTTTTTTTCTATTTCGAGCAGTTATTTTTCAAAAAGATGCGACAATGTGATAATAATGATACTAATCATCATCAATGTTTGTGTTACTTAGAATAAGAGCAAGAATTAATCGTAATTCTTACATAACACAGTAGTCCACGTGTTAAAAAAACGTGCAATCTAACACCACATTTTACAGTCACAATCGACGGCTTATAACAGTTGTATGCCTTTGGAATTCGATCGTCTGGTTGGTCTCGTGGTCGAAAACAATACGCTGGTTCTCTCCCTTCCAACATACGGGTGTCTGAGTCACCCTTGTTGGCCCTGTATCTGTAGATGCCAAACAGATGAAAAGGACAGTCCATTTTTTTTTAGACATAAGAGAAAAAACCTATTTCTTATTCAAAATGAATGTTGATATGCTTCCAAAGGCGACTATACTTATATTTTCTAAATCTACTTTTTTATGATAAAATCCTGGACAAAACAGTTATGTGTGATAGTATTAATTGGTTTTTCTGTTTAAGAATTTGAAGACAAATGGTATCATGACCATCTGCGCACGGAGCTTGTTTAGGGCATCCATGTCCATCGTCGTTATACATCAAATTTATGAAAATTTGGAAGCCTTATCGAATAATCCTCAAGAAAATATTTCAATTTGTTTTAAAATGTATATCGTTAATATATACACTGCAGTTATTCATAAATGAATAGAAAAATATATTATACTTTTCCATCCAACCACTACTCTCCTAAGTTGACGTCCTTCACCTGCCTTGGGTACACGAAAGGCCAACCTAAAGCCAGGAAAATGTAATACTACTTTTTTCCCTACAAAGATACGCATGCTCTGTGACAAAATAAACATTTGATTGGAGGCTCTCGTTATTCTAGTGTTATCTGAATCGATGTTACAAAGAATGAAATATATATGTATGACACTTTCAATGTCTTTTCTCTTCAACTCTCAGCTTTTATAGTCTGCGGTGTGTTCATAACAGTAACAAAATAAACCGTTGAATATGCTTATAAGTACAATGTGTCTTTTCACTTTTCTCAGTTTTTAGACTGATATTTTAAGTTTTCTGTTTTATTGAAATAAGATCGTGTTAAGCTATCAAAATAAAAGACAAAATTCAGATATAAACGTTGAATATGAAATATAAAACGAGCTCATATTCATAGGACTAAACATATGAATTTTCCTAAAATCGTTGATTTTCACATGTCACGTGAAAGGCAACTGGAACTATATAAGAAAACCCTACTTATCTTCCGACATTCACTTGACATTATTTGATGGGTATTACATTAGATTAGAAATAATATATTGTATATAGTCAAATCAAATCAATTTTATTTTCATTAAACATTTACAGAATGTTTGTGACAATATAATTTAAACAAACAATAAACAACATAATAACAACAAAAAGAGTACAAAAACATAAGTAATAGATTTACAATATTTAATAGCCAATGTTACAATGAGACATATGTCCTCAGTTCTAATGACCTTTAAAAAAGAAGCCAATAATTCTAACATGTCTAAAGCAAGCGGGGTTTATCATCTAATTGTTCATCATCTAATTGTATATCATTCAATAGATTTTGTCTGATATTCTGGTCTACCTTGCAATTCAGAATAAAGTGAGATTCATCTACGATGACATTGAAGGTTTAACACAGTCTTTGTTCTCGAGGAATTTCAATGTAACAGTTCTTTTCTATTTCGAGACCATGGTCACTTAAACGAAGTTTTGTAAAAGTATTCCTGATAGAAAAATCATTAAACAATTAATAAAATTTTCTTCAAATGAAGGTTTCAGATTTTTAAATACAGGAAAAGTTTCGCTACTCTCGACGATTTTTTCTATTTTACTTTTGTATACATCTTTATAATAGTCATTTATTACATTTTAAAGTTCTGATTTTAAGTCCTTTACATCTGTAATATTCTTAAAGTTGGCTACTTTGTCTTTAAAGTTATTGTCTGGTAGGACGTTCTTAGCATATGTATCCCATAAATATACACCTTGTTATACTGGGTAACTATTATTACACATCATTCAATGTTGTCCTTTATACAAATGTAGCAGTGTCATGTATTTGTTAAATGTACATGTAAAAACAAGCGATCATAAATGTAGTCTATACTTATCTATCAATTTATGTAAAATGTTTCTCAGGTTTTACAGCCTTCATACCCTTTTTCTGTGTATTCAATACTACTAAATTTAGATAAAACAATTTGCCAAATAATCCTTTACATGCTTTTCCTATGGTATGATTAAAAAGTCTACGAAAATTAAAAATCAATGATAAATTAAAAAAATATATATAGTATAATGTAAGTATTCCGTAGCTATTAACTGTTGTTTAATATTCTTCAAATAATTTCGAACTAAGCCATCTCTTTAAAAAAACATGCGCAAATCCGGTACAAATTAACAGACACATATAATACAAGAGATTCGCAACTCATAGTAGAATCTAAGTAACGGAAAATTAATTACTTTATACAAATTACCCCGAAATTAGTTTTGTCCGTTTCTCATTAAAATATCAGTAAAAATCCTAGAATTTTACATTTCCAATAACATTTTAACAATCCCATGTGTTTTTATTGTTATTTCAAATGTTTTCATTTTTTTTTTTTTTACAAAAAGATTTTAAGAGTGCAAATTGAAAGATACAAATACGACACAGTACTATATAAAATGGTAAAATATCAAAAATACAGAACTCCAAGAAAATTGAAAACGGAAAGTCCTGTATCAAATGGCAAAATCAAATCGTGGATTAAACCTGGTTTTATAGCTAGCTAAATCTCTTACTTATATGACATTTGCATAGCATTCCATTATATTGACAACAATGTGTGGGCAAAACGCAGACATGATAGGTAAAAATGTTAAAACTTAGGGTACAGCAGTCAACATTGTGTTATAATCATAATCACTATAAAACAAACAACTATGTCAATAAATAAAAACATAATGGCATAAAGACACTTTATAGACAAAGCACATAAGCAAAAAGGAATGACAAGAATACAACAAAATGACCAAAGCACAAGTACACAATGGCGGGATGTATATATACCGAGCCACACGTAAAGGGTATTACCAAAAATGTATTAACAGTAAAGGTTAAAGATATACAAAGACAAATTAAAAGAACACTATAACACGTATCAGATGAATTACAACGTCAGTACCTTGCATCTTTACATAACCCTGGTTCGTCAACTTTCTTCTCAGATATTGGTGACGTTTTATAAAGTCTGAGTAGCAGCTGCAAGCTCTTGAATACTGAATGCGTTGGTATATTGCTGCTAAGATGGGAAAAGTGATAATTTCATAATTAAAATCGTCTCGTTTTATCATAGATTCTGGTACTGAGATGACCGCCTATGTCCAATTTGAAGTATAAGTCTAAAAATGAGGTGGAGGAAGCCGTGTCTGTTATTTATTTGATTTCTAGTTCTGGAGGATATATTAATGGAACCCAAGCAGAAAAGTTTGGATTGTTAACGGAAAAAACATTATTACTATAACTGAATGTGAAATTAAATGATCTGGTTTCTCTGATCTCCTTCTTCAAAGAATGTGTATGTTGAACGAATCAAATTAAAGTTTTAATTAAATTAGATATGAATTACGCCTCGTGTGTGTTTACGAAAGCTAACTTACATTTTGTTATTTGCCTTCAAGATTAAGAATGATCTGTGTTTAACGTAACACTTCAAATTAGTACATTTTATCCCTGATAACCTCAATAAGGTTTAGTACCTTTATATCTTAGATACTGATAAAAACAACTTGACGGATCTTCGTAAACATACTTTGGCCTCAAGGGTGACATGTGGAATGTTCCATGTGACACGGCTACCTTGTTAAAATGATACAAATGACTATGAAATTACAGTTATTGACGTCTCTTTTTCCAGTCTCATAGAATCTGGAGTTTTTTAAGTCAATTACTAACATTAAAAGTGTTTGTAAGATACAAAACCACTGAACACCTATTAACTCAAATTCTGCACCAGTAAGGTAACAATAAGGGGGAATGCTCTCAGTCATCAGTTGATATATACATATGTTTTCAAGACAAACATATGCCTGTTTTAATCGAAATGATTGGATCATTAACACTTATGCTATTGTTAACGTCATAAAAAGAACGGTTATATGTAAATTTTCAACAAAGAGATATATTTTCTATCTAGTCATTTATTTTTCATGTGAAATTTAATAATGTGAAATTTTGTAATGTACTATTCTAAACATCAGATAATTTGCAAAAGAGCCATCATATAACATGTGATCTTGCTTTCGGCAACTGAGCGAGGATATTTGTCTCCAATCTAAACAGCAAAGGGACGTCTTCTTTCCTGGGGATTGGGGATTGTATTCTTTTATATTGGTGTGCCTTTCCTGGGGATTGTTATTATATTCTTCTTTATTGATGTCCCAAAAACAAACTCTTCAATTGTGTGTGTCTGTCTGTTACCAATGAGATTAAATGACCAGAAATTCAATTTATAGTTTTGGCGATACATTTAAGCTAATACGCAAAGTTAAGTACTTATTGGTGTCAGCGCGTGTGAGATTCATATCTGTGGTACTACACGTGATGTCATTTCTCCAATCATGATTCATTTATCAGGTTTCCAACTCGGATCATATTGTACAGAGTGTTACATGAACGAGACTTCCGATTGAAACAATTATGTTTTCGTAATGAGCTGTTTACCTTTTTGAAGTAATTTCAATGGGTTCAATGTAGGTCGGACATTTTTATAAAGAAATACTCGACTAGCTATAGTAAAGTACAACTTTACATTACTTAATTGCAAAACTGATTACTATTCGGCTCTAAACAAGACTTTACAAAATAAACATCAAATATCATATCAACAAAAGTCTTCTTTATTGAAAATTATATTATAAAAATTATAGGTATGTTTAAATTGAATTCATACACCAGAATTTTTATATTTTTATTCTGATTGAGCCACTGAGACATAAAAGATCTGGCAATATTACCAGTACCATATTTCTGTACAATTCCTTTGTACTGTTTAGGGACGTATTTCATCCAAAATCAGGGATTACCATATCCTGACGACAAAATTCCTCTAAAATCACCTATTCCACCAATACTTCCTTTCCCACCAATACCTGCTCCGCCACCATATCCGCCATATCTACCTCTTGAAATTTAACGGGACCATATCTTCTGCTAGCATATCTAGCAAAGGCGAAATTTCTACCTAATTGCGCTGCTATGTTATTTACTAATAATAGCATTGCTACGACCGCAAATGTAAACTTGACCCTCATTTTACAGCTGTGTTATTGATACTATAAAAGAATTATCAATGAATGGTAGTTATATTATAACTAGAAATTCCAATACAAATACATATTTATAAATTAAAGAAAAACCAATATTGTTACTCTTGTTACTAAAATGGGATGTCTCAATATAACATTATTTAGTTGGCAGTGAACCTAGCATTAGCTTGTTTTGAAACAATTGAACACAGTATCATAATGTAATCGTTCAGCATGACACAGCGTTTATGGCAAGCCGATCTTGCCAAAACTAGTATGTTTAAGCCTTTTTCGGTGGAAATATTACACACGTAGAATCATTAATACAACACGCCGAGATAAAAAAAAAAGAAAAAAAACACACACATTAACAGAAAACTTCTAAAACAAGCACTGAGTATTACAAATTAATCTTTTCGATTTCAGAAAACACACTGAGATTAAACCAAAAGTGCATTGGACCCTTATGAGTTGTTTCTATTGAATATTAGAGAAAAATAAATACCAAAATGAGTTTCAAAACATATTTCGTTTTTTTTTTTTTTTTTTTTTTTTTTATTATTTTATGTAATTTCAATACATAGCTGTTTTTTTTTTTTTTTTGGTATTCAAGTCGAAAAATTTGTTAGTACGAAGAAATATAAACACATTTTACAAAATACCTTATATCCTTATTCGAAACAATTTCTTCGAGTTAACTATTAACACTGCAGATTTGAAAACAAAAAGGTGTGTGCGAGAGATAGAAAATGATAACTACTTACAGTGGGATATGCATTCGAAAATATTTCTCGAAGAAATAAACTTATTATTAAAACAATTATGCATGGGTTTAAAATTTCGCGTGAATAATTCGGCATATCCAATAATTTCAGATAAGCCATGTATTTTTGTTTTCTAATTTGAAAGAAGTATGGTAAGTGTGAATAGCAAGAATATGAAGTTTAATCATGATTTGATAAAAAAAAAATCATCAAAATGTGTGTTGTGGTTTATAAAGTCTGTCAGTATATTGTAGTAACCAGATACAAATATAAAGCTATGGCCAATGTACACTATTTGATCTCACAAATGAATAATTTTCAAAACTCATTTAAAAAAGAAAACATTTTAAGAACTCACCAAAACAAATGAAATCATTTGTATCTTTCAACACACAAGGTATGGCGCAGCAAAGTTTAAATAAAAGATTGAATGCGACATATCTTGAAAATCTTTTAAAATAAATTCAGACATTAAATTCTTCCAAACCCCAAGGGAGAAATCTGGAGTGTTGTCCAAATATTTGCATTAACTGTCTACAACGACCAGAACAGTTGAAACCTCCTCTTGTTTATAAGGCTTTACATTATATAATATATATAAATGTATAGCTATAAAACTCACGCAAAATTTTTTTTCGGAGAGGTGTATGTAGAATTACAATAGAGATGTTTAAATCTTTTGATGATTAACACAAGTAATATTGTAGTATTTTACAATAACTTTTTTGAATTAAAGTAAGATGTGTATGCTGATTTGCCAGAAGTGACAATTAAAAAATATAAAAAGAGGAAATAAATAAATAACGACAATCAGAATTAACAAACTAGAGGTAGAAATTAATAGAAAGAAAAGATAAACAGCTTTATGCATTAATTGTCTTTTATATCTGAACAATACATTTCAAATATTCTTACCTGTTCTGCCCGGTTTGAAATGAGGAGATGATACCAATGGTGCATTTCTCGTGCATTTATATAGAGATAAGATGGGGATATTTCAATAATTAACCTTGTGTGCGTTATGTAAGTGACAGTAAACCATGAAAAATATATAAAAATAAACACTCTATCAAATCATGAAACATTAGTCCTTCGTGACAATTTTTTAAAATTTTACCAGAAAATTTTCAAAAGATTCGACAATGTGATAAAATGATATTGATCATCATCAATCTTTTTGTTTATTAGATTTCGTGGAAAATTTAATGGAAGTCTGACATAAAACAGCATTTCACATGTTAAAAAAGTGCAATCTATCAACTGGAATTTGACCGATTAGCTGGTCTCGTGGTAGCAATGTCTCGTCGAGTGCAAACCCAAGACTGTAAATCAAATTAGAATTTTGCCGCTTCTTCGTCTAGTACGGGCATCGGAGAGTATGAGTAACAACTCATTTGCTCAGAGTCAAAATAATGACTGTAACTTCTGATAGACGCATATCTAAAAATTTGATTTTGCCTGTCGTTCTAGTTCAAAGATTCTTGTTTTCATATCTTATTAACATTATTAACATGTTATCGTCCTGAGTATGCATGTAATGTTCGTCTCTTGACGTTAAGCAGTTCATAAATCAATTAATTTGAATTCTTGATATTTTTGTTTCAAAAACGACAATGTCGTAAAAGTTAGTTGAGATACTGTATGTGTCTAGTCGAAAACAATACGCTGGTTGTGTTCTCTCCCTTCCAACATACGGGTATCGGAGTCAACCGTGTTGGCTATATGTCTGTGAGGGCCAAACACATAAAGGACAGTCAATTTTATGGTATACTTGGACAACAGAAAACACAAATTATTTCTTATTTAAAATGAATGTTGATGCGAATGGTCTTTGAGAAAATAAACTGTTGATTTTAAGTGATCGTTCTTTTAAAGTTGTTTGAATCGATGTAGTACATGAAAATACTGATATTGCTTGATTGAAATTTACTGTTATAAAATTTGAGAAATTATTTTAAGTTTAGGAATATATCTCCCTCATTCGAACGCTGTTTCCTTGTCCGGATTTAGCTGTTCTTTATGTCCTTTCTGATCAACCCCTAAACGTTTGTATTAGATTTTGGATTTTCAAATATTTAGGCCTCGAGCATAACTGAAGAGATATTATTTGTCGAAATGCGCATATGGTGCAGTGAAATTGGTACCGTTAGTGTTATTATTCTGAATAGATGTGTCGGAACGACACGAATGGCCCCGTCTTAAAAAGTTGAAAAATCTGCAATTTCAACAACACATGTTGACACAAACATGCATGGATAGTATCCTGCTCTCATGACCAATACTAGTTTGATGAAAAATTTCATTGATCAATGAGTAATTAAATTTCAAACTATCAGCAAACAGGAAGTGGATGTACTGCAGATCTAACAAGATGTGTTGAAATGACGTGAAAATCAGCATAGCGGAACGAAACATAAACTTGATCTGTAACTCATCATTGTAGTCTCACATATCACAAAAACAGCGCATAATCTGAAGGCATATAGAAAAAAAGTCTGTATAATTGTGATTTTCAACAATTTTCAAAGTCTAAAACCCTTAATTTCGGGAAAAATTAGCGGAGCGGAACGAAACTTAAACTTGATCTGTAATGCATCATGATTAACTCACATACTAAAAATCAGCCCAATATCTAAAGGCGATTAGAAAAAAAGTCCATATAACTGTGATTTTCAACAATTAATCAAAGTCCAAAGCCCTTCATTTAGACAAAAATTAGCGGAGCGGAACGAAACTTAAACTTGATTTGTAACTCATCATGGTTAACTCACATACCGAAAATCAGCCCAATATCTGAAGGCGTTTGGAAAAAAAGTCCGTATAACTGTGATTGTCAACAATTTTCAAAGTCCAAAGCCCGTAAATTCGGCAAAAATTAGCGGAGCGGAACGGAACTTAAACTTGATCTGTAACTCATCATGGTTAACTCACATACCAAAAATCAGCCCAATATCTGAAGGTGTTTAGAAAAAAAGTCCGTATAACTGTGATTTTCAACAATTAATCAAAGTCCAAAGCCCGTAATTTAGACAAACATTAGCGGAGCGGAACGAAAATTAAACTTGATCTGTAACTCATCATTGTTAACTCACATACCAAAAATCAGTCCAATATCTAAAGGCGTTTAGAAAAAAACTCCGTATAATGGTTTGTTGCGGAATGACGGAATGACGGAATGACAGAATGACAGAATGACGCAATGACGGACAAGGGTAAAACTATATGGCTCCGACAACTTTGTTGCGGGGCCTTAAAAATGAATGTTATTACGCATGGTATTAGACTAACTAAACCGTTGATTATAGGCGTTCGTTATTCTAAAATTATATGAATCGATGTTATAAAGAATGCTACATGTACATATTTGAATGACACTTTTCGATGTCTCCTCTCTTTAAATTTTAGCTGTGACAAAATAAACCGTTAAATATAACTTCTGGATGTTACTTATCGAAGGTTAAAATGTCATGACATGTCTTTGACAAAGATGACCATGCGTCAGTCCCACAAAATATGACTTCGTATTTTCTTTCCGTTTTTAGACTGATATTTCAATTTTTCTGTTTTAATGAAATGCGATCGGATTAGCCCTTAGATTAAAGGCAAACTTCTGAGTATAAACGTTGAATATAAAATATGAACCCGAGTTAGTATTCATAGGACTAACCATATGAATTTTCCAAATGATTTAGCGACAGTAATTACCTCCATTATCGTTGATTTTCACATGTCACGTGCAACACGACCGGGACTTTAAAAAAACAGACCTACTTATCCTCCTATATTCGCTTAATACTTGATGAGGGTTCAATCCTTAGTGTTTCATTGCTATTTTTTGTTAAATACTGTTTCGTTCGTTTTCTTTTTGTTATTGTGTTTTTGTTCGTCTTCTACTTGTATTCTTTATTAAAACATTGAAATTCTTGATATTCCATCCAATCATTCTAATCGAAAGAAACCGATGCTTTAATTTAGAATTTTTCCAATAGAAAAAAGTAAACTTACAAAAATACAGAACCCCAAGTAAAATTCAAAATGGAAAGTCCCTTAACAAATGGCAGAATCAAAAGCTCAAACACATCAAACGAATGGAAAACAATTGTCATCTGTTCGTCTGACTGTGTCGTGCTATGTTAGTTTATGACTGTGTGAAATTCTTTGTTACTTTAGTGATTTTAAAAGTTCTTGATTTATGTTGCTAAAATGGAAAAAATAATTCCCTGCAAAAAAGACACATTTACTGAAATACTCAAAATACAAAATAATAGCTGTTCCTGCGACTGTCATACAAGTGAGAGGTTTCTACATAAGGAAATGCCTATACCAAGTCAGGAATATGACAATTGTTTTCCATTCGTTTGATGTGTTTGAGCTTTTGATTTTGCCATTTGTAAAGGGACTTTCTATTTTGAATTTTACTAGGGGTTCTGTATTTTTGTAAGTTTACTTTTTTCTATTGGAAAAATTCTAAATTTAAGCATCTGTCTTTTTTTCGATTAGAATGATTGGATGGAATATCAAGAATTTCAATGTTTTAATGAAGAATACAAGTAGAGGACGAACAAAAACACAATAACAAAAAGAAAACGAACGAAACAGTATTTAACAAAACATAGCAATGAAACACTAAGGATTGAACCCTCATAAAGTATTAAGCGAATATAGGAGGATAAGTAGGTCTATTTTTCATAGTCCCGGTCGTGTTGCACGTGACATGTGAAAATCAACAATAATGGAGGTAATTACTGTCGCTTAATCATTTGGAAAATTCATATGGTTAGTCCTATGAATACTAACTCGGGTTCATATTTTATATTCAACGTTTATACTCAGAAGTTTGCCTTTAATCTAAGGGCTAATCCGATCGCATTTCATTAAAACAGAAAAATTAAAATATCAGTCTAAAAACGGAAAGAAAATACGAAGTCATATTTTGTGGGACTGACACATGGTCATCTTTGTCAAAGACATGTCATGACATTTTAACCTGCGATAAGAAACATCCAGAAGTTATATTCAACGGTTTATTTTGTCACAGCTAAAATTTGAAGAGAGGAGACGTCGAAAAGTGTCATTCAAATATGTACATGTAGCATTCTTTATAACATCGATTCATATAATTTTAGAATAACGAACGCCTATAATCAACGGTTTAGTTAGTCAAATACCATACGTAATAACATTCATTTTCAGAATAATATCACTAACGGTACCAATTTCACTGCACCATATGCGCATTTCGACAAATAATATCTCTTCAGTTATGCTCGAGGCCTTAATATTTGAAAATCCAAAATCTAATACAAACGTTCAGGGGTTGATCAGAAAGGACATAAAGAACAGCTAAATCCGGACAAGGAAACAGCGTTCGAATGAGGGAAATATATTCCTAAACTTAAAATAATTTCTCAAATTTTATAACAGTAAATTTCAATCAAGCAATATCAGTATTTTCATGTATTTACATCGATTCAAACAACTTTAAAAGAACGATCACTTAAAATCAACAGTTTATTTTCTCAAAGACCATTCGCATCAACATTCATTTTAAATAAGAAATAATTTGTTTTTTCTGTTGTCCAAGTATACCATAAAATTGACTGTCCTTTATGTGTTTGGCCCTCACAGACATAGGGCCAACACGGGTGACTCCGATACCCGTATGTTGGAAGGGAGAGAACACAACCAGCGTATTGTTTTCGACTAGACACATACAGTATCTCAACTAACTTTTACGACATTGTCGTTTTTGAAACAAAAATATCAAGAATTCAAATTAATTGATTCATGAACTGCTTAACGTCAAGAGACGAACATTACATGCATACTCAGGACGATAACATGTCAATAATGTTAATAAGATATGAAAACAAGAATCTTTGAACTAGAACGACAGGCAAAATCAAATTTTTAGATATGCGTCTATCAGAAGTTACAGTCATTATTTTGACTCTGAGCAAATGAGTTGTTACTCATACTCTCCGATGCCCGTACTAGACGAAGAAGCGGCAAAATTCTAATTTGATTTACATTCTTGGGTTTGCACTCTACGAGACATCGCTACCACGAGACCAGCTAATCGGTCAAATTCCAGTTGATAGATTGCACTTTTTTAACATGTGAAATGCTGTTTTATGTCAGACTTCCATTAAATTTTTCACGAAATCTAATAAACAAAAAGATTGATGATGATCAATATCATTTTTATCACATTGTCGAATCTTTTGAAAATTTTTCTGGTAAAAATTTAAAAATTGTCACGAAGGACTAATGTTTCATGATTTGATAGAGTGTTTATTTTTTATATTTTTTTTCATGGTTTACTGTCACTTACATAACGCACACAAGGTTAATTATTGAAATATCCCCATCTTATCTCTATATAAATGCACGAGAAATGCACCATTGGTATCATCTCCTCATTTCAAACCGGGCAGAACAGGTAAGAATATTTGAAATGTATTGTTCAGATATAAAAGACAATTAATGCATAAAGCTGTTTATCTTTTTCTTTCTATTAATTTCTACCTCTAGTTTGTTAATTCTGATTGTCGTTATTTTTTTTAACTGTCACTTCTGGCAAATCAGCATACACATCTTACTTTAATTCGAATAAGTTATTGTAAAATACTACAATATTACTTGTGTTAATCATCAAAAGATTTAAACATCTCCATTGTAATTCTACATACACCTTTTCGAAAAAAAAAAATTTCCGTGAGTTTTATAGCTATACATTTATATATAATATAATGTAAAGCCTTATAAACAAGAGGAGGTTTCAACTGTTCTGGTCGTTGTAGACAGTTAATGCAAATATTTGGACAACACTCCAGATTTCTCCCTTGGGGTTTGGAAGAATTTAATGTCTGAATTTATTTTAAAAGATTTTCAAGATATGTCGCATTCAATCTTTTATTTAAACTTTGCTGCGCACTACCTTGTGTGTTCAAAGATACAAATGGTTTAATTTTTTTTTTTGTGAGTTCTTAAAAAATGTTTTCTTTTTTAAATGAGTTTTGAAAATTATACATTTGTGAGATCATTTAGTGTACATTGGCCATAGCTTTTTTTTTTGTATCTGGTTACTACAATATACTGACGGACTTTATAAACCACAACACACATTTTGGTGATTTTTTTTTTTTTTTTATCAAATCATGATTAAACTTCATATTCTTGCTATTCACACTTACCATACTTCTTTCTAATTAGAAAACAAAAATACATGGCTTATCTGAAATTATTGGATATGCCGAATTATTCACGCAAAATTTTAAACCCATGCATAGTTGTTTAATAATAAGTTTATTTCTTCGTGAAATATTTTTTGAATGCATATCCCACTGTAAGTAGTTATCATTTTCTATCTCTTGCACACACCTTTTTGTTTTCAAATCTGCAGTGTCAATAGTTAACTCCAAGAAATTGTTTCGAATAAGGATATAAGGTATTTTTTAAAATGTGTTTATATTTCTTCGTACGAACACATTTTTCGACTTGAATGCCAAAAACAACAGCTATGTATTGCAATGTCATAAAATTTAAAAAAAAAAAAAAAAAACGAAATATGTTTTGAAACTCATTTTGGTATTTTTTTTTTCTCTAATATTCAATAGAAACAACTCATAAGGGGTCCAATGCACTTTTGGTTTAATCTCAGTGTGTTTTTCTGAAATCTAAAAGATTAATTTGTAATACTCAGTGCTTGTTTTTAGAAGTTTTTCTGTTAATGTGTGTGTGTTTTTTTTTTTTTTTTTTTATCTGGGCGCGTTGTATTAATGATTCTTCGTGTGTAATTTTTCCACCGAAAAAGGCTTAAACATACTAGTTTTGGCAAGATCGGCTTGCCATAAACGCTGTGTCATGCTGAACGATTACATTATGATACTGTGTTCAATTGTTTCAAAACAAACCAATGCTAGGTTCACTGCCAACTAAATAATGTTATATTGAGACATCCCATTTTAGTAACAAGAGTAACAATATTGTTTTTTTTTTTAAATTTATAAATATGTATTTGTATTGGAATCTCTAGTTATAATTTAACTACAATACATTGATAATTCTTTTATAGTATCAATAACACAGCTGTAAAATGAGCGTCAAGTGTACATTTGCGGTCGCAGCAATGCTATAATTAGTCAACAACATAGCAGCGCGATTTGGTAGATATGTCGACTCCGTTCGATATGCTAGCAGTGGATATGGTCCCGTTGGATATGGTCCCGTTGGAATTTCAAGCGGTGGATATGGCGGATATGGTGGCGGAGTAGGTATTGGTGAGAAATGAAGTATTGGTGAAATAGGTGATTTTAGAGGAATTTTGTCGTCAGGATATGGTAATCCCTGATTTTGGATGAAATACGTCCCGAAACAGTACAAAGGAATTGTACAGAAATATGGTACTGGTAATATTGCCAGATCTTTTATGTCTCAGTGGCTCAATCAGAATAAAAAATATAAAAATTCTGGTGTATGAATTCAATTTAAACATACCTATGATTTTGTATAATATAATTTTTCAATAAAAGAAGACTTTTGTTGATATGATATTTGATGTTTATTTTTTTAAAGTCTTGTTTAGAGCCGAATAGCAATCAGTTTTTGCAATTAAGTAATGTAAAGTTGTACTTTACTATAGCTAGTCGAGTATTTCTTTATAAAATGTCCGACCTACATTGAACCCATTGAAATTACTTCAAAAGGTAAACAGCTCATTACGAAAACATAATTGTTTCAATCGGAAGTCTTGTTCATGTAACACTCTGTACAATATGATCCGAGTTGGAAACCTGATAAATGAATCATGATTGGAGAAATGACATCACGTGTAGTACCACAGATATGAATCTCACACGCGCTGACACCAATAAGTATTTAACTTTGCATATTAGGTTAAATGTATCGCCAAAACTATGAATTGAATTTCTGGTCATTTAATCTCATTGGTAACAGACAGACACACACAATTGAAGAGTTTGTTTTTGGGACATCAATAAAGAAGAATATAACAACAATCCCCAGGAAAGTCACACCAATATAAAAGAATACAATCAACAATCCCCAGGAAAGAAGACGTCCCTTTGCTGTTTAGATTGGAGACAAATATCCTCGCTCAGTTGCCGAAAGCAAGATCACATGTTATATGATGGCTCTTTTGCAAATTATCTGATGTTTAGAATAGTATATTACAAAATTTCACATTATTAAATTTCACATGAAAAATAAATGACTAGATGGAAAATATATCTCTTCATTGAAAATTTACATATAACCGTTCTTTTTATGACGTTAACAATAGCATAAGTGTTAATGATCCAATCATTTCGATTAAAACAGGCATATTTTTGTCTTGAAAACAAATGTATATATCAACTGATGACTGAGAGCATTCCTCCTTATTGTTACCTTACTGGTGCAGAATTTGAGTTAATAGGTGTTCAGTGGTTTTTGTATCTTCAAAACACTTTTAATGTTAGTAATTGACTTAAAAAACTCATATTGATAAACTAACACATTATAAACATTTTATTGTTATTAACACAAGTAAACTGCCAATGCTAGGCCTCCAGATTCTATGAGACTGGAAAAAGAGACGTCAATAACTGGAATTTCATAGTCATTTGTATCATTTTAACAAGGTAGCCGTGTCACATGGAACATTCCACATGTCACCCTTGAGGCCAAAGTATGTTTACGAAGATCCGTCAAGTTGTTTTTATCAGTATCTAAAATGTAAAGGTACTAAACCTTATTGAGGTTATCAGGGATAAAATGTACTAATTTGAAGTGTTACGTTAAACACAGATCTTTCTTAATCTTGAAGGCAAATAACAAAATATAAGTTAGCTTTCGTAAACACACACGAGGCGCAATTCATATCTAATTTAATTAAAACTTTAATTTGATTCGTTCAACATACACATTCTTTGAAGAAATAGATCAGAGAAGCCAGATCATTCAATTTCACTTTCAGATATAGTAATAATGTTCTTTCCGTTAACAATCTAAACTTTTCTGCTTGGGTTCCATTAATATATCCTCCAGAACTAGAAATCAAATAAATAACAGACACGGCTTCCTCCACCTCATTTTTAGACTTATACTTCAAATTGGACATAGGCGGTCATCTCAGTACCAGAATCTATGATAAAACGAGACTATTTTAATTATGAAATTATAACTTTTCCCATCTTAGCAGCAATATACCAACGCATTCAGTATTCAAGAGCTTGCAGCTGCTACTCAGACTTTATAAAACGTCACCAATATCTGAGAAGAAAGTTGACGAACCAGGGTTATGTAAAGAACGTCTCGTCCTTTTTCTAAAAAAGTTCATCGGAAGATACCAATATCTTGTTGATAAATATTCCGTATCAACTTCACAAATAATACATGATGGTCTTGAAGTAGAGATGCAAGGTACTGACGTTGTTATTCATCTAATACGTGTTATAGTGTTCTTTTAATTTGTCTTTGTATATCTTTAACTTTTACTGTTTAGTACATTTTTGGTAATAACCTTTACGTGTGGCTCGGTATATATACATCCCGCCATTGTGTACTTGTGCTTTGGTCATTTTTTTGTATTCTTGTCATTCATGTTTGCTTATGTGTTTTGTCTATAGAGTTTCTTTATGCCATTATGTTTTTTTTTTTTATTGACATAGTTGTTTGTTTTATAGTGATTATGATTATAACACAATGTTGACTGCTGTACCCTAAGTTTTAACATTTTTACCTTTCATGTCTGCTTTTTGCCCACATATTGTTGTCAATATAATGGAATGCTATGCAAATGTCATACAAGTAAGAGGTTTAGCTAGCTATAAAACCATGTTATATCCACTATTTGATTTTGCCATTTGATACAGGACTTTCCGTTTTCAATTTTCTTGGAGTTCGGTATTTTTGTTATTTTACCATTTTATATAGTGCTGTGTCGTATTTGTATCTTTCCAATTTGCACTCTTAAAATCTTTTTTTTTGTAAAAAAAAAAAAGGGAAACATTTGAAATAACAATAAAAACACATGGGATTGTTAAAATGTTATTGGAAAATGCAAAATTCTAGGATTTTTTACTAATATTTTAATGAGAAACGGACAAAACTAATTTCGGGGTAATTTGTATAAAGTAATTAATTTGCCGTTACTTAGATTATACTATGAGTTGCGAATCTCTTGTATTATATGTGTCTGTACCGGATTTGTGCATGTTTTTTTTAATAGATGGCTTAGTTCGAAATTATTTTAAGAATATTAAACAACAGTTAATAGCTACGGAATACTTACATTATACTATATATTTTTTTAATTTATCATTGATTTTTAATTTTCGTAGACTTTTTAATCATACCATAGGAAAAGCATGTAAAGGATTATTTGGTAAATTGTTTTATCTAAATTTAGTAGTATTGAATACACAGAAATAGGGTATGAAGGCTGTAAAACCTGAGGAACATTTTACATAAATTGATAGATAAGTATAGACTACATTTATGATCGCTTGTTTTACATGTACATTTAACAAATATATGACACTGCTACATTTGTATAAAGGACAATTTTGAATGATGTGTAATAATAGTTACCCAGTATAACAAGGTATATATTTATGGGATACATATGCTAAGAACGTCATACCAGACAATAACTTTAAAGACAACGTGGCCAACTGTAAGAATATTACAGATGTAAAGCACTTAAAATCAGAACTTCAAGATGTAATAAATGACTATTATAAAGATGTATACAAAAGTAAAATAAAAAAAATCGTCGATAGTAGCAAAACTTTTCTTGTATAAAAAACTGAAACCTTCATTTCAAGCAAATTTTATTAATTGTTTAATGATTTTTCTATAAGGAATACTTTTACAAAACTTCGTTTAAGTGACCATGGTCTCGAAATAGAAAAGGATTGTTACATTGAAATTCCTCGAGAACAAAGACTGTGCAAAACCTTCAAAGTCATCGTAGATGAATCTCACTTTATTCTGAATTGCAAGGAAGACCAGAATATCAGACAAAATCTATTTAATGATATGCAATTAGATGATGAACAATTAGATGATAAACCCCGCTTCCTTTAGACATGTTAGAATTATTGGCTTCTTTTTTAAAAGGTCATTAAAACTGAGGACAGATGTCTCATTGTAACATTGGCTATTAAATATTGTAAATCTATTACTTATGTTTTTGTACTCTGTTTTGTTGTTATTATGTTGTTTATTGTTTGTTTAAATTCATATTGTCACAAACATTCTGTAAATGTTTAATGAAAATAAAATTGATTTGATTTGACTATATACAATACATTCTTTCTAATCTAATGTAATACCCATCAAATAATGTCAAGTGAATATAGGAGGATAAGTAGCGTTTTCTTATATAGTTCCAGTTGCCTTTCACGTGACATGTGAAAATCAACGATTTTAGGAAAATTCATATGGTTAGTCATATGAATACGAGCTCGGTTATATTTCATATTCAACGTTTATATCTGAATTTTGCCTTTTATTTTGATAGCTGAACACGATCGCATTTCAATAAAACAGAAAACTTAAAATATCAGTCTAAAAACTGAGAAAAGCGAAGAGACATATTGTACTTATAAGTATATTCAACGGTTTATTTTGTTATTGTTATGAACACACCGCAGACTATAAAAGCTGAGAGTTGAAGAGAAAAGACATTGAAAGTGTCATACATATATATGTCATTCTTTGTAACATCGATTCAGATAACACTAGAATAACGAGAGCCTACAATCAAATGTTTATTTTGTCACAGAGCATGCGTATCTTTGTAGGGAAAAAGTAGTATTACATTTTCCTGGCTTTAGGTTGGCCTTTCGTGTACCCAAGGCAGGTGAAGGAAGTCAAATTAGGGAGAGCAGTGGTTGGATGGAAAGGTATGATATATTTTTTTATTCATTTATGAATAACTGCAGTGTATATATTAACGATATAAATTTTAAAACAAATTGAAATATTTTCTTGAGGATTATTCGATAAGGCTTCCAAATTTTCATAAATTTGATGTATAACGACGAAGGGCATGGATGCCCTAAACAAGCTCCGTGCGCAGATGGTCATGATACCATTTGTCTTCAAATTCTAAAACAGAAAAACCAATTAATACTATCACACATAACTGTTTTGTCCAGGATTTTCTCATAAAAAAGTAGATTTAGAAAATATTAGTATAGTCGCCTATGGAAGCATATCAACATTCATTTTGAATAAGAAATAGGTTTTTTCTCTTATGTCTAAACAAAAAAAAAATGGACTGTCCTTTTCATCTGTTTGGCACCTACAGATACAGGGCCAACAAGGGTGACTCAGACACCCGTATGTTGGAAGGGAGAGAACCAGCGTATTGTTTTTGACCACGAGACCAACCAGACGATCGAATTCCAAAGGCATACAACTATAAGCCGTCGATTGTGACTGTAAAATGTGGTGATAGATTGCACGTTTTTTTAACACGTGGACTACTGTGTTATGTAAGAATTACGATTAATTCTTGCTCTTATTCTAAGTAACAAAAACACTGATGATGATTGGTATCATTTTTATCACATTGTCGCATCTTTTTGAAAAATAACTGCTCGAAATAGAAAAAAACAAATTTACGAAAGTCTTATGTTTCAAATTTGATAGATTGTTTTTTTTTTTTTTTTTTCAAGGTTTTCTGTCAATTGACAAACAAAGGTTAATTATTAAAATATCCTCATTTTATCTCTATATAAGTGCACGAGAAATGCACCATATATATTATCTCCTCATTTCAAACCGGGCAGAAGAGGTAAGAATATGTGAAATAGTGTTCAAACATAAAAGATAATAAATGCTGATAGCTGTTAATCTTTTTCTTTTGATTGATATCTATGTAAAGTTTGATAGTTTTGATTTTCTTTATTTATCTCTTTTCTCTTTTATATTTTTTAACTGTTACTACTCCTAGCAAATCAGCATATGCTCTAACTTGATTCCGACAAAAGTTATTGTAAAATGCTACAATATTACTCATATTAGTAACCTTGATAACATCTCTATTTTAAACTCTATTTGCATATTTACGAAACACTTTTATGCACGGGGTGTAGAGCTATATGGGAGATAGTGTCTCTCCTTATCTATAGGGATTGGTTTCACCCAATTAACCGTATTTAAACATTTCATTTATATAACGCCCAGTGTTTACATTTGACGTCTGGAGCAAACATATCATGTCACCTTTTTTAGTTTCATGATGACATCATTTAGGGACTTCTCGCTTTATAAAAATTTACACAAAATAATGACTGAAATGGAAGAGTTTGTTTATTTTGAATTAGCATAGAGATAACTGTGTTGTATTTCAAGCTTGGCCTATGCAAAACCTGCCACACATTGACTTTACAATTAGTACATGTATACCTTATTATAAAATGCATTTATAAAAAGTTTAACCTGACTGTATTAGCTATTTGGGTTTTGTATGAGTATATCAAGACTAGAGGATCAAGACTGAATAAATGTTTTGTCTGTGTTAAGAGTAAATTATAATAGCTTAAAATGAGTATGTGTGGCAAGGGATTTATTTGATATCCAATATAAATATAAAAAAGAAGATGTGGTTTGAGTGAAAATAAGACAACTCTTGGACAGTGGTGTAACATTACAACTTAAGAACGAACTATAAAAATCAGTTGAAAAAGGCTTACCTCATCATGTGGATACAAGTAGAAATACATCTAACAAAAACATAGAGTGAACGTGGCTGGGAACTTGTACATCCCAACAACAAAAAGACACTACGTACAGATCTGGGAATACTCGCAGTTACTGACAGCTAGTTCAAAGCCAATAACAACTAATAAAAAAAATCATGCATCTAAGACTAAATCATCAATCAGTACACATCCAACATCCAATGATTTAGTAAAAGACGTCATAAACAGTCAGTGAAAAACATGACCAAGATACAGGTATCGACAGATTGTAGATCCATGAATGTGCATATGTATAAAACAATAATATTTAGTTTGCTTTTCATTTACTGATAACAAAATCAATATCAATACCAATAAAAACAATATTCAAAAATCTAATTACAGTGTTGAATTGGTAACCTTTTAGAATAAGTGTATTGAAAAGATCGATAAGTTTACCAGTTGTTTTCTACAAGTACAACCAAACTTCAAAACCAAATCTTTATATCTATGGCAGAATTTTGTAAGGGTTTTAAGTAATTTGTGGTAACGAAATCCCTGTCTTAATGATTTACCAGTAATACATAGATTACGTTTATTATTCCAAAGCAAGTGAAATATAATGGTTTTTTTTTATAGAACTTTGCAGATGTAATGCAGACATTTAGACCCCAAATAGGCCAAAAATGGAGATTTCAATGACATTTGACATTTCAGACCTGGATACATACAACACAAGGTTTGAGAAATTGAAGTCATATGTTATTTGTTATGACAAACAAATATATAATCATAAAATCATAAAATCATAGCTCCTGAACAGCAGAAGTGAAAATTATCAATATTGAACTTTACATTGTCATCAATAACATCTTAAAATTTGAAAGGCATTGGTTGGACTGTTGAGTTACTATTTGAATGGTTAAATCTGAAATCAGTATCAAGATATTTCCCTTAAACACTGTTAAGATAAGATATTTTAGAAATCCATAATTTTTCAAATATCAAAGAAAAACCAAATACATCATTTAATGCTATCTTGAACTTGTCACATACCACTGCCAATGTGATTGCTGTATCAATGTCAATTCTGCAGTTCCTTCTCTTTAAACCTAACCTGGGGATGACTTTGTGCTGTAAATATTGAAAACTGAAAACAATTTAGTCAGAATAAAAATATATAATCATATAAGGGATGAAAAAAAAACTCAACCTGCTGTTGACGTGTGTTGGTATGTAGACAGGATGTCAGAAATTACATCAGCTAGTTTCTGAATATTTTTTTTTTTATAAAATTAAAGTAACTTTAGTGAGCAAGCTCACATTATCCCTCTCCCCGATGAACAAAGGAAAAAGCTCTCAGTGACCTGATTTTTTTTTTTTTTTTGTGTGAATCCCTTAGGAGTGAGTTTTGGAAGCTTCTATGATTTACCTTCTTGATCTTTTTGCACAAATTTCTATTGCCATTGCAGGGATGGAAATTCACACTTGCCCAGTCACTTCTGTGAAATTAAAATAAGTACTTTTTTTTTTTTTTATCCAGTAGACCTATTAAAGTTGTGAACGTCATAAATGACCTTAATTTCAGTAGAGATATTCATCTCATTAAATGTTTTATATAAATCAAAGTAACGTTGCAGTAAAAAGTATTTGATTTAGAGTGCAAAAATGAAAAGGACTGTCATACCGACAGACAGGCCTAATCCTATTCTCCCCACTACTTTGTAGCATTGGGTATAATTTTCAACATTCATACTTACTTTTCATGAAGTGTAAAACATAATTGTGGGACGTGTTTTCTTAGAAGCTTCTATATTGTATTATTAGTGATGTGTGTAAATCCTTGTCATTTTACATTTACATTTTACTTATACCCATAAGGTTACATTTATAAATGCATATGTGTGTATAAAAGAATAAGGTAACAAAATTGACACATCTTTTGCAGACATCATGGTTATTTATAATTTGATTGAGGTAATATAATATTATATATATTATATTATATCGTCATTCTCACTTATGTCATACAACATATCCTAATTTCTTTACAAAATTTAGAACTAAAAAACTTTGTAATCTGCGTTGTAATCTTTATATAAGTGTGTGTACCCTTTCTTGTCAACAGTGATCCAATTAGCAGTTGTATGCATCAACTATTTAGGACAAATTAATATTTTACAGCAATATACCATATCTGAAAGTTCTGTTCTTTTTCCAGGATGTAGTGTATCAGTCTATAAGGATATCCTGCATAAAACATTTCACTTATGCACTGCTTTATTTCTGAAATTTTATTTGAATTTCATATAAAAAAATAAACACAGAATTCACATCTCATTGATAATAAATTAAAGTTACGAATTAATAAATATTCTTTCTTCTAATTATGCTAATATCCACCAATTATTCACTATTGAATCAGCTTTTACAGTCAGGGATACTACTTGTACAAGTTATTTTTATTTACCTGTATAAGTAAATAATGATATACCTGTATAAGTAAATTGTTATATTCATATTTTCTTATAAGGTTTGAATAATCTCAACTTAATTTTCTCAAAAATTTACTTGTACAAGTAAATTTTTTACAATCCCTAAAATTCTCAACTTTTGGGATGTAAAAACATGCCTTAAACAATTTTTCTCTGGTTAGCTTATAATTTTTGATTAGAGTTCAACGTTTCATCACATTAATTCAACAAAGAAACTAATTGCGCAAAGATCTTAAGTAATTGTGCAAGGCAACTAAGCCATTAAAATAACTTACCTATACAAGTAAATAAAAAACACTTGTATAATTATCTTAAAAATTTACTTATATAAGTATATTAATATTTACTTCTTCAAGTAAACAAAAATAGCTTGTACAAGTAGTACCCCTGACTGTTTTATGTGACCTCAATGATAAAAAATAGTGTTCTCTGGTGGTGAATATAAAAGGGGTTAGGTCAGCTGAACAATACAACTTTATGAAATAATTTCTGAAAATCACCCACCTTACACTACTCATTCACTTTAAGAACAAAACTTTGTATATCAGTACAGTTATACTTTAAGTATTATAGAAAAGTTAACATAATACAAAATTAAATAGTTAATTTTGACATAAATTTAAGGTAGAGAACTCTTTTTTTACATTAATTCCAGATCAAACTTAATTAACTTTAAAAGTAAGTGATTTAAAATCATCTTTCACTTTAAAAAAAAACTGTTTTGAAAACATCTTTTTGTGGGTAATATCCCTGACTGATTGTATAATAAAATATCAGTTTTGAATAAAATTGAGAATGGAAATAGGGAATATGTCAAAGAGACAACAACCCGACAAAAGAGCAGATAACAGCCGAAGGCCACCAATGGGTTCAACGCAGCGAGAAAATCCCACACCCGGAGGTAGTCCTCAGCTGGCCCCTAAATAAAATTGTGTACTGGTTCAGTGAAAATGGACGTCACACTAAACTCCTAAACATATAAAGGAACTAAAATTTAAAAAAAACATAAAAATCTAACAAAGGCCAGAGGCTCCTGACTTGGGACAGGTGCAAAAATGCGGCGGGGTTAAACATGTTTTGTGATATCTCAACCCTCCCCGTATACCTCTAGCCAATGTAGAATAAAGAAACACATAGCAATACGCACAGTAAAACTTAGTTTAAAAGAAGTCCGAGTCCGATGTCAAAATACGTAACAAAAGAAACTAAGCAAAATGACGATAATACATAAATTAACAAAGGACTACTAGCAGTTACTGACATGCCAGCTCCAGACCTCAATTAAACTGGTTGAAAGATTATGTCTTCATCATATGAAAATCATACCATCATAAAATATATGAGAAGAACAAAACCCGTATCATGCCAACAGCTGGATTTAGAATAAATGTGTTTATTTTCGATGCAAAGACCCTATGAGTGAATCAATATTAATACCAAAATATGTAATCCATAATGATATGACAACAGTATCGTAAGAGTATCGTAACTATATCCCTTCCGAATAAGTCTGTTTATAGGTTTGGATAGATTTTGAGGTGAATGCCGACATTTTTGTGCTTTTAAACAATATTACCATAAAATATTGGATGTGAAATACCTGAACGTATAAGATGTCTGCATGTTGATTTATATTTACGAATTTTGTCCTTGTACCGATGATAAAATCTGGTAAATGTTTTGACTAGTTTGTGATATCAAAACCCTGGTGTAATAAGTTTTCAGTAATACAGAGATTTTTTCGTTGAAATCAAATACGTTGTTACACACACGAGCGAATCGAACAAGTTGAGATATATAACACCATAAGATGGTGACAAGGAAAGTCACCATCTAAAATGGATAATTAACAATAGGAAATGAAAATCATCTCTTTTATCATAAATTTTGGTATTAAGCTTCCCGTTAAAGATATAGATATCAAGATCCAGGAAAGGCCAGTGTTCATTGTTAGTATTATTTTATTTAAAGTCAGTTCGGCAGGATGAATCTCTTTAGTGAACATACTGAAGTCGTCATTATTGAGAGCCAATATATCATCTAAATATCTAAAAGTGTTATTAAATTTTTAATCAGATGTTGTTTCGATGGGTCTTTGCTGATTTTAGTCATAAATTGTAACTCATAACAAAAACAGATACAGGTCCGCAATAAGTGGTGCACAGTTAGTTCCCATGGAAATCCGATAACCTGACGATATACGGAATCTCTATAGCGAACAAAATGTTATCTAGTAAAAATTCAAGGGCTTAAAAATGATACATACGCCCTATCTATCACACATTCCCACACTCATATATATACATACATACATACAAGTCTAAATTGAAAACAACGTTCAAACCTATGATTGCGTTGTATAAAAACCGCAATTTTTATACGTGTGCATGTAAAACAAATTTCCTGGTAGAGGGGTCTAAATACAGCACAAACCACATTTTCCAAAAGACCAAAAAAGTGAAAAGTATATTTTAACAAAACGCATTTGACTAACAGGTCGAACAACGGATGTTCTTAAACCCTGCTGACTGCCATTTGCGATTGCCAAATAAATTGATCACCAAATGTAACAGATGGATCTGAATATTAATTTAATACCAAACAGAAAACAATGAACTTGCGGAAAAGATGGTTTACCACAAACATGAGGTACAAACATTTGTACACCATACATACATACTATATAGTCTGCATGTGCTTGCGTGTTTAATGTTTTCAGTTGACATTTCAACATTGACACCTACCTACCTCGACTTTTTTGGGGTAATGCTGAACCAGAATGTGCAAATCCAGAGAGTTTCGAATGTATTTCTCCGTTCCGCATCTGCATTCGATGTAAGTCTTTGCATATTTATTTCCCGCAGATTATTTTTGGTTCGGATTTTATAACAATAATAATATTCGGCGGGTCCTGCAGATTATTTTTGGTTTGATTTTATAATAATAATAATCGGCGGGTCCAGCAGGCAGATTATTTTTGGTTTGGATGTTATAATAATAATAATCGGTGGGTCCCGCAGATTATTTTTGGTTTTGATTTTATAATAATAATCGGCGGGTCGTGATTTTTATAATTGATGATAATCGGCGGGATCGTGATTTTTTAAAAGCCGAAGATTTATTTGTATCCATGTAATAATAATAATCGGGGGGTTCACTTTGGCTTTCCATAACTATGGCTTTCCATACTAATGTAATAACGCCGATGTCACATGTTAGAAGAGGATTGATCGCCCATAAAACGTGTTATCCTGTCACTTTCTGTATGTGACTTTTCCAAGCCAAGAGCCAGTTATTGAGCGATAATTGTTGTTTGATGTCTGCTATTATAATAGTCTTTGTTTGAAATTGATTTTAAGTTAGACAGTTTTTCCCCTTTGAATTGTTTCGCATTGTGTCATACCAGGGCCTTTTATACCTTACAACACAGGATACGTTTGGAACCCATGAACAACTTTGTAAACAATGTAGATATATTCTACGGTTTTAAATAAGTACGTACATTGTATAATAAGAACAACATGTTCGGGTAACCACAAACATTTCACTTTAAGTTGATTATATACTTCAGGTGTTTATATATCAGGAAAACTCGTGAAAATATATAGATATAAGAAGATGTGGTATGAGTGCCAATGAGACAACTCTCCATCCAAGTCACAATTTGTAAAAGTAAACCATTATAGGTCAAAGTACGGTCTTCAACACGGAGCCTTGGCTCACACCGAACAGCAAGCTATAAAGGCCCCAAAAATGACTAGTGTTAAACCATTCAAACGGGAAAACCAACGGTCTAATATATACAAAAAGCGAGAAACGAGAAAAACTTATGAACCACATCAATAAACGACAACTACTGAACATCAGATTCCTGACTTAGGACAGGTGCAAACAAATGCAGCGGGTTTAAACGTTTTAATAGGTACCAACTTCACTCTTATCTGAAACAATAGTGTAACATCACAACATAGAAAGATATACACGGAACAGCAACCCGACATTTCTCTAAACGTTTTGAAAAGATTCAGACCACTGAACTTTTTAAATAAAAATAATCAAGATAGGACAAAAGACAACCACTAACAATGCTCCTTAATTTGGACCGATACATCAACAAGTGGAGGAAAACATAGTATGTTTAAGATCTGAATAATTCCCTTTAAACGTTGGTCTTATTTGTTTAAGCATATAAAATCAGTACAGGAAAAGCCCTGAAAATATAAGATTAAAAAAATATGCATCCACACAACAATCAACAAAAGAATAATAAACTATAATTAGAATATAGCAAAGTGCTCTCGACCAATGAAATTGTATGTTTTGATGCCTCTTAATTGTGAAGAATGAATGTAAATCATGTTCTTAGTAAGGGATTATCCTATTATTTGGGTCTATTTACAGTTCAAAACAAAGAGTTTCTATAAATGAGTTACAACTGCCCTGAAGCACATTTATCAGATTGAAAGGATTTATCACACAGTGATTGAAACTGACTAAAAGTTGAATTTGTGAAACAAACAAAAACTCAAACTATTCTGTCACCTAATATTTATAACTCATTTTTTTCAAATATTTCCCAAATGATAAGTACGTCCTTACATCACTAAAATTAATCCATGAATGACATGCTAAAATGGAAGTCATGCATTAATTATAAACATTGCACTGACTATGAAACTAATATTTGAATTAAACCAATCAAGAGATCATTTGAGCCTTGAGCACTTTACAATATTCTAAGTTTAAGAGAATGATATCCCTTACTTCATGATAAGTACGCGCTAACGCTCGTACTTAATCATGAAGAAAGAGATTATCATTCTCTTACATATACTTATCACTCTATTTGAAGCTCACAACACTTAATCTGGTGGTATCAAATCATGTAATTCATAATAAAGTATTCAAGAGTTAATAAGAAAATCAAATTTAAATTTAAGAGTTAAAGCAATTAGTCTTTGGATATAAGATTTTGACACAAAATATTTTGGTCTGAATTATTTCCTAACAATTTTAGGTTTATATATATATATAAATCATATTATGTATCTAATCAGAAATTGACAAAAGTGAATGTTTATCCATTACTGAAGTCACTAAAAAGAAGTATACACAATTGAATAGATAAAAACATAATGCATAAAACTTTTGTACAATTGTATTTCAAGAAATGTGTACATACATATATATCAACAGCTGACTACTAACCTGGGTAATCAGTGGAATATTACAGGATACATCAAGAAAAGCTTGGACTCTTGAAGTAACAATGTAACAAGCATATTTGGTGAATAAATATATAATGCCGTTAAAAATAAATAATGTAGTTCAACGATTCCGAACTTCAGAGTTGACATCATTCGCAGTACAAGACGACTGATTTTTCAATATCTAGAACGAACATATGTGGAATGGTAATGATGAAAAACGAACAAAATATATTTTGCTTCAAGCCCGAATTTAGCGAAAATACATAACAAAAATGATTAATAACAGAAAACAAAGTTCTGGACGCAAATGTGCTATTCAAATATGCCACCTTAAACACTTTAATATTTTTTCTAATAATGTAACACAAGATACGTACTTGTTTTAGTAAGTCACAACATCGATCATTTCATTCAATAACTTTTGGAACAGATATGAATGGATTTTGTTAAAACACATTATTTTGAAAGATAAACCTGCAAAAAACATAAGAGTTATTCTAAACATGATGAACATGTAATAATTTGCAATCACTATAAAATCGATTCTCTGCAAGTCAAATTGCTATTTTTGGACATGGGTAATTTCACGGAAGTTTAATATGAGATGAAATGATGTGTGATGTTCAAATAAAACATATTGCTATCTTGATGTTAAAATTAAACATACTATCATCTGAGAGATAAATATGCTATAGCAGTTTGAAACAAAATGATTCAATATTGATCGGAATTTCTAACATAGAAGTACATGCATCACTTAATATTTTATTTACATCTAATATCTTATATTGCTTTGTGTCGTAATACATTTATCATAATCATTGTGTAACCACAGGCGCTTGGGGATATGATACAGAATTTTTTTTTAAATTTTTTTATTGTTTTTTTTTTTTTTTGTTGATTAAAATATTCAATTTTCTATATTTATACTACATATCTATCACTACTGTGCATGTCTCACCTAGTTTCGAGTGATTTTACCAACTCTGAGACAAACCCCCATTTTAATATCCACACTAAGAAACAAAAAGGCAACTAACTCGACGCCATCTTGCGTGCTATAAATAAATAATAAAATTGACCTACCTGGATTCCCCATCGATTTTTATGGAAAACATGCCTTTTTCGGCGTCCGATCGCAGACGTCGTTTCTATTTATCAAATTCGTACTGTTCGTAACATTTTTAGTACATCTCAAGCATATAATAAAAAGATTTTGACTATTTTCACTGAATTCAAATTTATGTGCCCGGAAGTTTACTGTTAATATTCAGGGGAAGTTACTTTTTCCCGAACTGTTTTTTATAACAAGAGATAGGCAGAATTTATGTTCGTTTATATTTTTACTTTTTGCATTCTGAAATATTATTCGTTAATAATTTATACATGCTGATACGGCAGTATCAGATAGGGAGCGACGGGGTAATGTGACCCGAAAATTGTTCGTTCAAAGTTCACTTTTAGGATTTTGTATATTGTTATAATTCATGCTTTTATTATCAGTACGAGTCGTCATTGGTTTTTATAATTCAATAGTACATTGTATAGTACATTGTTCAAAAGTTACTTGTCAGTTGAACGGCAAACGCCTGAATCTGACAGATAAAGGTCAACTTGTCGACACAAAAGGACCCGTATGTGAAATGTTTACGCCCACAAACAGCGCCACCTATACTTTTTCTGCGGCATCCTTGAGAACGATGTTCCGTTCTGTAGTAAATTAAAACATTAAATTAACTAAAACATAGAAAAGAAAGTGAAAAAACAAATTAAAAGATATATTTGCACATGACTGGTTATGCATGATACGCTGGCAATGTTTGCAATGTCCTTTAATCCAAGATTGAAAATTAGTTTGTTTCCTGCGTCAAAATGGCGGATTTCAATGTTTACATTTTTCATCAAAGTAATAGCTGACACAATTTCGTATCCAATCATTTATTAGCAATTTTATTATTGATTTTGAAGATCATCCAATCACATTTACCGTTATAAAGTGGCTACACGTTACCAGCCATCGTTACAAAGTAGCCATGTGTTTTGTGGGGATACCTCGGGAATGTTGTGTATTCAAAATTTACGGTAAAAAAATCAATGTTATCTTCATTATATTTCCATGCATACACAATTCATTACAGCAAATGCATTCTTTATAGAACTTATACTGTAACCAGACATATTTAACTGTCTGCTTTAGCAAAAATTCGTGTAAATAAGCCTGATGGGTCGTTTTGAATTCAAGCACAGCAGACAAACACGTGGTAGATTGTTGATGTTTGTTTACCTATATTACACGTTGTTGTTACTAAATACTTAGCAATTACCATTATCGTGTTATACTTTCAAGAGTTATATAATGCATCTTGCCTAAGAAATACGTCTAGCTAGGCCCAGGGACTTCCTTTACTAGGTCTTTAAAAATGAGGCTGTAATGATGTTTACAAATTACCATATTTACATTACAGCATTTTTTTTTTTTTTGCTATATTTGCTATATTTCATATACATGTACAATGTATGTACACGAAGAACAATAGAGTAAATGAACATACATGGGTTTAATTCCCACCCTAGGTATTAATTTTGATACTCATTATAGGTTGGAACAAATAGGGCAGATTGCAATTGACCATAATGTAGTGTCTAAAATGCTGATTGATGGGCCACGTCCTCAACATCCTTCTTTCTAAGTATACAGTAGCTCCTCTAAGGATTAGTAAGGAATAGTTTACATATAGTCCAGTGGCTAAGTCCTGTCTTTTTGTCTCTGTTATTTCCTTATTTATATTATTATTTCTTATCTTCTCTTGTACATGTACAAAAAATGTAGTAAGACAAAACAAGTTCATGTAGTAAGACAAAAGCTAGTATTACTCTTTTTCCTCATTTGCTTGAAAACAATGAAATGTAATCATTGTTGATGTCTGTAAAGTGACTTATAGTTTAACTGCTAACAGACACCTGGACTCTGGTGGATAGTTTCTAGACTGTTATCTCATTGGCAATTATACCATATTTAAATTTCAGTGTCCCTTTATAACTTTTTAAGAAAAGAATTTTATGATAATATATTAATAGGTTGTAAAATTTTGAAAAGTTAAGCACAAGTGCCAAATTTAATTGGCTTTTTATTCAAGAAAACCTAGAGGTATTGAAAAGTGTTGCAATTTATATTAATAACTGAGAAAAATATCAATATAGTACAGATATTGTTTCATTTAAGACGTTGAGAATATTTGCCTGTTTATAATAGATATGATTGTTATGCCTTTTTTTCTAATGTATGTGTGGCTCTGATCTGGCTGTGGTTTAAAATCTAAGAATTGAGATGGTTATATTCATATTAATATGATTTATATCAACATTATTGTGTCAATTATAAAAATCATTGTGATAAATTACTTTGCTCTTCTCGGACCCTTTAATTGGAATAAAATATCTTATCTTATCTTATCTTATACCACATCTCTTTATTTTAGTACTAACAGGTTAACTTAAGTATTTAAAGTAAGTGAGATGTTGACAAGCTAAGTTATGACTGTAAGTTCAGATAATATCATGAAGTTTTTATTAAAGTAAATAATGCGATTAAATTGATTATCTCAATCAAAACAACTCGCATTCTGATTTGATACTATGTGATTATTTCTGATATCAGAATGATAAATATCTCATTGTTGTCCATTTTCGAAAAATTTCTGAACATACTGTATTTAAGTCAGTTTTGTTTTGTCTGAGACTACTATAACATGGGAAGTGACCAATCTCTTTGTTATACATTAATTGTAGTAGTCTCAGGTTTTTGATTTTGTAGTTCAATTCAATGACTATGCATTTTAGAGGAGGTAAATATGAATTTGGATTAAATTTGAAGTTGATTCAGTATATTTTATGACATAATACCACTCTTTTATTTCAACAAAGCATTTTCAGACTTTATTTACTGGTCAGCTTAGCTTATTATTCAATCAATAATTTAATTGAAAGGACTCAACAGTTGTTTGCAGGACTTTGAATTCAAATATAAGAAAAAAGTAAAGCAAATCTTGAAATAATACATATAATAGGAATTATGAGAACTGCAGGATATTAGATTGCAATACAGCTTTTTGTTCAGTTATATTTGTGTTGATTATTATGTTTTAAACCCAATTCTGGATCTTTGGATGTTCAGATGTTTTCTCTTGATTAAGGCGAGCAACAGAACTTGTACATCTTCTACCGCTTCTTATCTCGGGATGGATCCAGCCAATTTTAAATAGGGTGGGGGTATTCTCAACCAAAGATAAAAGGGGGTAGGGTTCCAACTATATGCTCCCATTCAAATGCATTAATCTTCCATAAAAAGAGGGGATTCCAATCCCCAGATCCCTGGGACCCCCCACTGTATCTTAAAGCAGGAATAATATAACAAAAATTATACATGTACTTCTGTCCACTGTAAATTGACTTTTTTTCATTCAATGTTAATGTTCACAATTTTTAAGCATGCAATGACTACATCTCCTTTTTACCATATTTTTATTTAAATGTTAATGTTACACAGAATCTGCTGACAAATGGCTGATAAACCCCTCTTGTATCCTTTTAGCTACCAAAAGGGTGTTTGAGAATATACAAAAAATCCAAGTTTCAGAGAAAAGTCAGTTTAATAAATCTATAATTTTCTTCTTTGGAAATTTTCAAAATTAAAACCTGTCAGTACTTGAAAAAAAATGTCATTTTCAACCATTCCATGACTATTTTAATGTTACAACAGTAGAGGAACATGAAATATTGGAAAAGTTATTCAAGAAAGTGTCGAAATATAACTGCAATCATAAATTTTACTCGAATTTACTGTTGTTAACTTGCAGTATCCTACGATGCGTGTACAGAGTTCTCTCCTTTGATCTCCGCTTCGCAACGAATAAGCTGACACAATTGCGTATCCGGGGTTTTGTGATCTGAAATAGTCAAATAAGAGCCAAAAATGGTTTTCTTCATATTTTATACCCCTCAACACGTTACCAAACCTATTTAAGGAATTATTAGGATTTTCGTGGACCTACGCAAATTTTCAGAAAAAGTTTCACTTCACTCGTGAATTTATTACACTTGAACAACACTTTTAATAATAATTATATAAAATAAGGAAGCTTATTCAATCTAGAATTGAACACTTTGATTTTTATTAATGTACGAGTACAAATAAGACGATACGAGTCCAAAACCACGAGGCATGCACGTTTACCAAAATATCGTAAACTCTGACCTTTTATCACGTGACCAATGTCTTGACCTTAGAAGCCATTAAATCGTTTGCCGTCCAACTGTGTATTTTACACTTAACTATAATCCTTTCATTTAAACTAATTATCAAAGATTTACATCCGTCTTTATGATAAAAGATTGTGTAACAAAGAATATAGATAAATTGACACTAAGTGATAACTGCCGAAAGCCATTCTTCACAAACTTACGCGAAACATGTTTTTAATCCGTAATCCCCGCTTTCGGCAAAACGCGATTTACAATATTTGATAACAAGATATTTTGATTGGTTCCTTTTCCACATGTCAATCAGTCTAGCTTTTGAAATTGTATTTTATATATGTTTTATGTTGTTATTCAGTTATGAAATATATGGATGCGAAATAAATATGTAAACTTTCAAGCGACTTGGACTTTATTTAAGATACCGCTAGTTTCCCCGAAACTAATATATATGACAGAAGTGACCAACAACCTGGTCATATGAATAAGAAGAATGAAAATAACAGTAGTTTGGCAAATATAAAGCAATGGATTATAACCTTATTAATAAATTTATCACTGATGATATACTTGTCGGGTACGTCTAAACACTGCTCATTACAACCTGAGTGCAACCACTAGGACCCTTTATAGTTATCGCATTTACACACAGGACGAATGATTATATTTTTACACGCTGCTTATTTAAGGGTAAATTTTTGTAGAATTTGAAATCGAACTTAAATAGATATGTTAATTCTTATAAAATAATGAGGGCACGTGTCACTGATTACTCAACTACTGAGCCGTGAATTATCCAATCAACAGTGTTACGCTCAAAATGAATAACACGAGGTTAAAAAGTTTTCCGGGATTGTTTATTGTAATTAAATTTAAATTGTACGACTTTACCCCCCAGCAGAGCTATAGAAAAACAGTACATTAACGGGTGTTACACGGACACTTTTTAGATGATACACGGACACTTTTTAGTTGTTACACGGACACTTTTTATGAATAGAATCACTCGTGCATGATCAGAGAGTTCATGGGCACTTTAAATTTCAATTAGATTTGAACTTTTTGTTTCACCGACATATTTCCTGTCTTTTTGATTAAAATATTTACGTTAGCATTAATAACTATATTTCAAACAATACCAGTACACTACGGGATTGACCATTTAACTTTAAAAAAAGGGGGGTATGTCTTTTTTCTAAAAAATATTTTGATACCCAATTTTATGAGAAAAATATATTGTGGTCAAGCAGATGACAAAATAATGTTCTGATTCTCGATTTTCCGTATACCGTATATAATCGTCTAATTTCGAAAAAAAATGAAAATAGTTGGGTGATAGCGTTGAAAAAATAAATAATGTTCTTACTCAGAAAAGAAGATACCCCCTTTTGAAGCTAAATGGTCGGTCCGTAAGTGTTTTTTTTTTTCCTTCAACATATGGACATGAATAGTATTCTGGACAATGCTGAAAGTAAAGAAATGCTGGTACCAACGTTTATATTTCAATAAAAAAGACAGGAAATATATATAAAAAAATCAAATCTAATCAAAAGATAAAATCCCTATCAACTCACCAATGCACGATTGGTCCTATAAATAAAAAGTGTCCATGTAATACATGTTCAAATATGCAGCAAATCGTGAAGAAAAATCATTCAACTAATGTCATCAATTTTGAACGGTAAGCTGCGATTGGATCATATAGTGACACGTGTTAAATCCTGATCAAATAACAAGACAAAATCCAGTTTTTCATAACATTTCATTCACTTAATATCAGTTCTGTTTATTTTAAATGGATCAAACAACCTGCCGTATAGTTTGTCTGCACTTGTAGTCAGGTCAATCTCCTCAGCTACCGCCTCGGACCTTGACCTGACTACTCGTGCAGAAAACCTATCCGGCAACGGTTGTTACCGGCCTGTTTCTTTGTTATCTTTGTATTGTATCTAATACTTATGCATAGAGAATTTTACGTTTATGGAGAAAAATAAAATAACCTATTCAATGTACTTTTTAGTTTATTTGTCAGGCAATTTTGTTGTTGTGCGTTC
>JAASAO010000734.1:0-34976 GCA_017311375.1 Mytilus coruscus | reverse complement strand
GAAGACCATTTGATTTTCTGGGGAAAAGGTCATGAACGTAGGAGATTGTTTGCGAACATAATTTTCATTTTTCTCTTGTTGCAAACCTGGGATACTTGATACGGGTGAATTTTGCCCCAAGTCAGTCGTCACATGGATTTGTATCGCCAATAATGTTGGTTTTATTTTCGCACCGATTCCTAAGTCCTGTGTCAGTTCACAGAGATCTTATATAACGAAATTACAAATGTATGTTATTTGGCCAAGAACATGAACTTGTTTAAACACATTTTATGGAAGCACCGTTTAGTCCATTTCCCTATATAGGCTGTACAAATTATTTTTTTAAATAAATCATTTAACAAAACAACCTTTCCTATGGAAGGTTCTTCATTTCTTTCTTTTATAATTTTTCATTCCATTTTTCTCTATTTGTTATTTGTTTTTGTTTTTTTTCCATTCTTCTGTATTTCTTTTAATTTAACACCCCATTATTCTTTATTGTTTTGTCTACTTTTTTATTTTCTTTATTTACATATATTGTGCACATTATTCTCCATTCTTTAAAACCCATTTAGACCCTCCTATTTGATCCTGCAGAATCTTCAGGGAAAAACACAACTTTTTACCTCAAAGCAGGAAAACCTGTCTTTAAATTTTTATTGCTTATTATGCCTCTTTACAGGAAATTGCTACTGACTGGCCAGCATTTGGTTATAATCCTTGGATTATACTAGCACAGTCAACTGTTCATGGACAGAATTAGAAAGTCTACAATGAAGATAAATTTCAAAAAAAGTTAGGCTAAAACAGTTCAGATTGACAAATACCTCTTATACAATAAAAGTTATATTTGTACCCTAAATGGCAAAATATTATTTGGTACAAATATTTCTTCTTCCCAAAATGCATATACTTTCACATAAAAACTAGCCAATTTGAGCGTGTAGCAACTGAGAAATTGTGTAGAAAACCAGTCAATAAATTTCATTATAAAATAAATTCCATTATACAGAATTCTTGAAAATGTTGAAAATATATATAAACATACATCATGAGAAGTGAAAGTTTGTGCTATTTCTCATTTAAATGCATATGCAATCTGAAATACATGCACAATGGATCTGCATAATGTAGGATCCTTACATGTATGTCACGAATTGAGCAAACACAAACAGTATGGAACATACATGTATCATTCTATTTTGATAGATTAATGTTTAAAGAATATTAAAAAAAAATAATAATAATATCTCAATTCTCCCAATTAATGAAATAAGACACAATTTTTTTAAACTTTAATATGACATGTCGACCGGGATATCTGACAATTGAACTTAAATATCTCGATGTGTTTACCTAAATATCTGCCATGCATGTTGTCTTAAATGTAAGAAGTGTTGAAAAGTTTCCTTTTTTACCTGTTTACTTTAAACTATCTACAAGAGACCAAAGAAAAATGATGTTATAAACTACAAGTCACCCTTAGACCTTCAACAATTAGCAATGTCCATACTGTAAAGTCAGCTAAAAAGGCATGTGCATGACACAATGTGAAGCATTTAAAAGAATTCAACAAATAGCCTGTTTTCTCATTGGAAAGGCTTCACTCTGGAAAATATAGGCACTGCATTGTTTATGTCGTTAAAAGCATTGCAGAAAATTTAGAGTATCTGCCAGGTATATGAATAAGTCGTTTCAAAGACGTATAAATATATATATATATTATATATCAATACATTTCCGTGAATCAATTTTGGCAGCAAATATTCACAAGTGAAACAAAATTCGTATAAAACATTTATACTCTTTTGGAGAATTTAGCAACTGAGATTTTACCATGCATGATTACTGATGCACATGTCTATCATTCTTTTTCCTAAACATATGACTGGTAGAGAAAAGAAGTAATTGTCCCCATATATTATGTATATCTTTCCAAGACAAGTTAAATGATTTTTCTGGAGCTCATACATTTCCTCAATGGCCGGCAACGGTAACCCCAATATTTTTCTATATTTTTCAATGTACATATTGCCATGATTGTAGGGATCAGCTGCACAAAGTTTAAAAAATCTATCCTTTTATTTACACCCCATACCATTTTGGAGCTTTGATAACTATTTTTCAATCTTTCCAATTTTCAACCTAGCTGCGGAAATGTGGCTTTTAGGACCTAAGAGCTATGGTTCCGCAGCTTTTCAAAACCCAGATGCAACCATCTATCCATGCAAGAAAAACTATGTTTTTGTTAATGTGCACTAAAGAGAAACGAAATGTATGGAGACCCCTCCACAGATTATTGTAATCAATGGAGGAGTCACTAAATTAAATTTAAAATCAATAATTAAAAAAATATATGAAGTCTGCGTATAAGCGATATGTTAATTATGACAAATTACAATTGCAGAAATAGTTTCTGCCATGCTTTACCATGCAAACTAATGAAATCTTTATTATATTTGATTTTTGGAAGGCTCCTTGGGGGTAGGGAGGGAGGTGTTTTATCTGTAATGAGTTGTAAGGAGGGATCTGTGGAGTTAGCAATATTTGAAATTTGATAACAAAGGGACCTGGCAAAAAATTCGAAGAAATATTTGATAACATTGACAACTTTGTTGAATATATCATAAGTATCTGAACTTATCAGATTTCGTATTTTTCAAAGATAAGAATAAAACAACTGTGTGAATGCATCATGATCAGATATACATGTATGTCAAATATATTTATCTCTGTAGGAAATAACATATTCATGAAAGCTATACTTTCAGACTAAAATATATAAGGTATGTTTTTTTTCAAATTCAAAATATATGAAAAGAGTAGGGTATTTGATATCGCGGCTGATTATCTCTACCAAAAAAGGATTAACGTGCCCCCTCCCCCTCACAAACGGAATTGGCAGATAGTTTACCTTGTGGTAGTAAGAACCATCACAGCCTAACTGGGAAACTGGATAGGCAAATTCTCACATTAATCTATGCCTGTTGAAGTTCCTTGTGCTAAATTTCTTATTTACACCATATTTCATGGTGGTGCTCTTCAGAAAGGAGATATATATAGAGTACACATAAATAGCTATGTCCTTGTTTTACCATGAAAGACCACAAAAATCAGTTTGGTGAATAAATTAAAAATAATCCTTGAAAGTTTTAATAAATTCTGATGGAAATTGCAAGCGACATGTTGATGACATTTGAAATGGAGTAATGGCTCAGTCCGTGTTGTACTATGGGAAACCCCTAAAATCAACTTTTGCTTCTGCAAATAGTTCCCTTTATTGAATTCCCATGGAAACTTTTAAAGATATTTTGATATCAAACTTCTCCATTCATAAAAATTGCTTTTTTCTGAATTGTTACTTTTAGTCTGTTTCCATGGTAAGCCAGTCATAAAAAGTAGATTACTTTCTTATATTACCGGCGACCCCAAATTTTATTCCAATTTTATAAAATAGAGACATCAAGCTTTTCAGTATGAAGCAACTTCTGTCATTTTTCTTTGTTGTGAATATTCCATTAAAGAGGTTTTGTGTCCATTTCCCTGATATCCATTGAGAAATTATCCGAATAGCACCCATTTTCAGAGGTCGAAAAATCTCTTGGATGGCCGTTGACCCCTAAATTTCATTGTATTTTTTTTAATAACCATGCAACAAAGTTTAAGTTCACAAAGTTTGAGAAAATTCTGACTTTTTTTTCTATACCCCTGAACTACCTTAAGGAGGAGGAAAGAAGCCAAATGAGCAATAACACAAATGTCATACATAATTAGAGAGGAGGAAAGAAAACAAGGAGCAATAAAAACATACGATGGAAAGAGAAAAGAAACAAAGGAAACAATGAATAACATAAGGAAGGCAAATAATACAAACCAAGGCGGCACCAGAAAAACCATATGGAGGAAGGAGGAAAGAAAGCATGGAGACAATAAAAGCGTTAAAAAGGAGGAGGAAAGAAAACAATGGGACAGTACAAAAAAGCATAAGGAGGGCGAAGCAACGAATCTATGGGGCAATAACAAACAAAAGGAGGGAGGGGAAAAGATACCAAACCAATAGTCCAAACGGACTATATAAATCATTAGGAAGGAAGAGGAGTAAAGCAACAACCAAGAGGTAATACAAAATCATGAAGAGGAATATGGAAAAGAACCGAAGGGTAACATGAAATCATGAAGAGGATGGTGGAAAGAAACCGAGTTGTAATAAAAAGCATAGGGAGGGAAGATGAACAAGGAGGCAATACGAAATACATAATAATGAAGAAGGGAAGAATTCAAAGTGGCAATAACAATAGTAAGGAGGGGGAGGAAAGAAACTAAGTTGGCAATAAAGACATTAAATAGGATTAGGAAAGAAACAAGAAAAGAGAATGAAAAACAAAAGGAAGACAGAGGATAGAGAGCAATGGCGGCCACACAAAAATACATAAAGAGGGATGCTGCAAGAAACCAAAGGGACACTAAATAAACCACTAGGAGGCAAGAGGAAAGAAACCGAGGAGCAATAAAAAACAAACGATCGGAGAGTGAAAGAAACAAAATGGAAGTGAAAACTTGACGAGGAAAAGCGGGGAAAAAAACCAAGGGGGTATTTCAAAAATAAGGAGGAAGGAGAAAAGAAACCAAAGTGGCAATACAAATGTAGGTGCCAAGGATAATGAAACCAGGAGGGCACTACAGAGAGAGGAGAGACGAAACCAAGGGGGATTAAAACATAAAAAGGGGTGAGTAAAGAACAAAGGAGAAAAAAAATAGGAGAGAGGAGGAAAGAAACCAAGGGTACAATACAGATCATAAAGAGGGAGGTGGAAAGAAACCAAGGGGCAAAAACAAAAATATGGAGGGAGGAGTAAAGGAATCCAGGGGACAATAACATAATCATTAGTTGAAAAAAGACAACGCTTTAACCAAATGTAAAGAAAAATTCTGCTTCACTGTTCACAAAAACTACTACAATGAGCAAAAGGAAACATCTTACAAAAATTACGAGAGCATTCAGAGTGCTCAAACTCGGACGATATTCAAGCAATCTTGAAATGATTACGTAACAATTGATTTCATTGGTTGCCTTATGATATTGGAAGATTCTGTAGACTAAAATAATATATAGAATTGGGAACATGTCTTGGACAGGAGAGAAATCAAATACGGAAAATTTAGAGTATGGGTATTCAAGATCTGATCCGATACTCGATGAATGAACAATTTTGCTGTTACTAGTTTACTTTGCTATACATGTATAGTGTCATGGTGTAAAGCTATTAGTTTCGTTAATTTCATTCGATATTTTCGCGATCTTGAAATTATTAATCAACAAATATCGGTTTTGATTGGTTGCCGTATGATGAAGATAAGGTTTTATAAACTAAAAAGAAAACATGTCCTCGATCAACTTCCAAAACAATGTCGTCGGCTCTGAGCTTTCACCAAGTCCTACATTTGACTGCAGAGTTTATGAGCTGCGGTCCTTACTTGGAAGTTGGTCCTGGATAGGAGAAAATTTGTGGATGTCTCTTTTCTGTAAAACCAAATTCAAGAACTATCGATCGGATCATGTCAATTGTCTCACCCTTAAACATGTTAAATATGACAGAATGTCAAAGGTTGAAGCAAAACAATTTTTTAAAAGATACAGAAATATTGTGAACAATACTAAAAGGAGATTTAGAATATAGATTAGTGAAACAGTAATCCAACAACAAAAATAGCAAATAGACTTATATTGGTTGATGACCTGTCTTTACAAATTGACAGGTGTCTTCTTTAACGGGTCTTTTGAAAAAAGGACCAACATATCGTCCTCCATTTAGCATAGATTGGAAACAGTGTCGTCAGGTCAAAAAATACACTATTTCGTCGTATTGTACAAATTGATGTAAACGGAAAAAATCTGAAAAAAAAACAATCTTTTGATTTTTATTTAAATGAATGTATGAATGTTGTGGATATTCGAATATCACATTTTCAAAATAACATAGAAATGCATAAAAGAGTACATAATACGCCTATTTCTAAAATAAGAAGCAAACTTCAAGGACTTGCAAAGCGGTTTGTGTTTGTACCGGCCGCCAAAGCTGACACCAATGGTGGTGATATGACGTAAATACTACACGGAAGTTTTTAAGAATGAAATTATCAATTCTTCTACATTCGGGTCAGTGCGCTTTACTGAGAGTCATATAGTAAACAGTCATATCGTAACCACATCACAACTTAAGGCCTCTTCTGAACTTTTGAAGGTCCCTACTACGTATTGGTTACCTAAACTACACCAAAAAAGAAAAAAAAAGAAACAACGTGAAACATCGTTTCATCTCGGCCTCTAGTAAGTGTTCTATAACTAATCTTTCAGTTCTTTTAACTAGTTCCTTAACCACTATCAAAGAAATAATCATTAACTATTGTAATAAAACATATGAAAATAGTGGAATTAACTAGTTGTGGAGTGGTGTAAACAAATATTTGGATGGTTTAGATTAATTACGTGCTTGTGATGGTCTTTTGATTCTGCTGACAGTTTCGACTTTAAAACTCTTTACACCACACTTCCACACAATCTTATCAAACAAAAGTTTTCCTATTAATCTAAAAGGTCTGCAACTCATTAGAATATAAATAAGAAGATGTGGTATGTGTGCCAATGATACAACTCTCCATCCAAGTCACAATGTATAAAAGTTAACAATTATAGGTCAAAGTACGGCCTTCAACACGGAGTTTTCTTCGCCAACGAGAAATATATATATGCTAGATATACTTACTGGAGCTTTGATGAAATTAGTGAAGGTCCCTGATTACATTTATTTACGTTTCAGTAGGTTGTAGGTATTACCATGAGCACAAACTACGCCCCTGTAATAGCAGACTTGTTCTTGTACTGTTATGAATCACATTTAATGACCAAACTTAACAAAGACCCGTCTAAATTGCATTTAATTGATAAATTCAACAACACTTATCGTTATCTTGATGATATTTGTTTGTTAAATAATCAAGAATTTTCTAAATATTTTGCCGTAATTTACCCAAAGGAACTTACTTTAAATAAATCAAATATAAACGGTAATAACTATCTTTTCCTAGATACAGATATATCAGTTTTACACGGAAACTCTACAATTAAAATTAAGACAAAAGGAACGATTTTTCTTTCCTATTTTTAATTTTCCTTTTCTTTATTGTTATATGTTCTTTTGGCTCCAGCTTACGGTGTTTATATATCACAACTCGTTTACTATGCCCGTGTGTACAGTGACATTTTGGATTTCAATGATCGTAATCTATGTATTACTGGTAAATTGTTAAGTAGAGGATTTCGTTACCACTAATTACTTAAAACCTCAGTTTGGCTTTCAAATGGAATAGCACATCATAATTTTTACGGCGATGTTGTTTACTGAGCCTTGAAATTTAGATACGATCCGGGTAAACTAATCAATCCTTAAAATAAACTTATTCTATACCAATTCAACACTGTTAATAGATCTTTAAATATTGTTTTTATTGGTATAAATATTGATTTTGTTATCAGTAAATTAAAACAAAAGTAACATTATTTTTATATACATAATACATATGCACATTCACGGTTCTACAAACGGTCGATACCTGTATTTTGGCATTGCACAAGGTCATGTTTTTCTTTGACTGTTAATGACGTCTTTACACTAAATCCATTAGATGTTGGATGTGTACTGATTGATAATTTAGTCTTAGATACTTGATTGTTTTTAGTTGGTATTTGCTTTGAAGTAGCTGTCAGTAACTGCGAGAAATCTCAGATTTGTACTTAGTGTCTTTTTTTTTCATTGTATGGATATATAAATACCCTGCCACGTCCGGTCTGTGTTTGTGTTACTTGTTTTCTGCTTAGTATCGATCTCATGAGTTAAGCCCTTTCAACTATTTTTTATAGTCATATGTTGTACAGGTTAGGGGAAAGGTTGGGCTCCTGCTTGCATGTTTAAGCCCGCCATATTTTGTAATAGCCTGTAATTGAGTGGTTGTCGTTTGTTGCTGTATATCATATTTGTATTTCCTTCATTGTTTTTGACATAAATCAGGCCGTTAGTTTTCTCGTTTGGATTGTTTTACATTTGTCATTTCGGGGCCTTTTATAGCTGACTATGCAGTATAGGTTTTGCTCATTGTTGAAGGCCGTACGGTGACCTATAGTTGTTAACTTCTGTGTCATTTGGTCTCTGGTGGAGAGTTGTCTCATTGGCAATCATACCACATCTTATTTTTATATAAAAAGCATTTTAAGGGTTTTTCGGATGGCATCATTTACCTGACAATGAACATATTTTGTTAAACGATGACTTTTGGTTTTTCTTTGTTCTTTGGTTGCTGTCCTCACATCTCCTTTTATCCACATACCATGTATACGCATTGAATTTTAAAAAAGCTTGCAGTACAATATTTACCATATTCTTAGTCTAGTACATCGCGTTTCCACTGAAGAGAAATCAAATTAAAGCGTTTAAAATAATATTTATTAAGATGTTTACGTGTAAGCAAATGAGTGGTACAAAGCAAGCAAATATATGGTACAAAAACTTATGGTTAACTATTCTTTAGCAAATAATGCAGCAAGACAAACATCATACAAATTAATATGAATCTGAAAGAAATCTAAAGAAATATCCGGAATCAATCATTTTTCGACATGACTAAATGGAAATGTAGGGAATATGTAAATGAGACAGCAACCCACCAACAAAAATAACAAACAGATCTAGACATCTACATGTCAACAAACTTATCTTAATCATTAGACAGGTGTCCTTACAATATGTCAACCTCTTTATTGTCCCCAGTCCTTAAAAGTAAAAATTTGAAAGTTAGATTTACCAGCTTTCATATCAGGAAATCAAAATACATTTCAAATGTGCTTTGCTAAAATGTGTATAAACACCTATCGGACAACATCTTTGGTCTTTTATTGTTTGTTTTTGTTTTGTTTGGTTTTTAATAATAATCAAAGATATAATGTACAAAATATTTTTCTTTTCACTTATATACCTACATGGAGTTATTTCTTTCAGAACGACGGGTCATTCTTTTGAAGAATCAACCTCGACGATACCAAGTTTTAATGACATTTCCTTCGCGGCATAAAATAATGACCTGTATAAGGTCATTATTTTCTTGATAAACTTTAATTTACTTAAACATTTAATTCGTTTGATAGCTATCGTGTGTTGTTGCCAATTGAGGGTTTACTTTTTTATTTTCCATATTTCGCAGGTTTAAGGCAGAAACAATCCTTTCCTCCGTTTATTGGACTGAAATACCAAAATCGCCGTTGACGCACATTTTAACTTTCGAAACAAATAATGTGAAGTTTTGTTAATTTATCGCTACAATAAAGGGATATTATGTGAGATGAATTTAATAATGCAAAACTTTTCATAAAACAAGCCAGATTTAACACATTCGTGTGTAGGATTTTGAAAATCTTATTTATTCACATTATATTGGAAATCATACTTTGACCTATGGATATTCGTTTTTCGTGTTACATGTACATGTATCACGATTTCGTGCTCTCTTCATGCCAGTTCTTTTTTTTTTACACCTTTATATACCTTTTACTCTCTTGATCAAATGACCAAATATTCTTATTTTCTATAGAATAACACCCACGTACTTTAAAATGGGAGGGATATAATATTTAATCCTGATTCTGAGTTTTATATAAAAAAAGTTGTATTACCAGACAAAAGAGAGAAAACAATTATTCTGAATTGTTCGTTTAAAAAATTGTTGAAAAATAATCTGCTTTTCCGCGATAAAAATGTCATGAAAATAAACAAAAAACATAGCATCCCTCTTTCATAAACAAAATCGATAAAACAAGTGAAACTACGAGCTACTGCTCACTGATGATACCCCGCCGCAATTTTAAACTACTTGGATGTCATGTGCAAAATGATGTAAGTGTTCGGTATACAGGAAGTTGTTGAGTGATGAATCTGAAAACGCATCACACAGTATAGCTGACATATATAAACCCTGAAACCAAATTTCAGAAATCCTTGTGATGTTGTTCCTGAGAAAGATGCGACGAAAAATATTCATGGGACGGACGGACGGACTGACGGACAGACAGAAGTAAAACAGAGTACCCCACTTTTTAAAGCGGGGTATAATAAATTACTTACAAAATGACTTGTATTTTCATACACCGTAACAATTCATGTGTGTCTTGCTTCATGCAGTTACAGCAATATTTCTATTGAAACTTGGCAATGATTTCTAAAGTTTATATATCTAGATAAATTAGTGAGTTTTATTACACATTATAAATGAGCCGTAGGGCGTATTAAAATCTGAACACATCAGCAAAGACTATCCCACGTTAGTGTGGTCGGTCTTTCATTTGACCAATCCTGACACCCCTCGGTGTGTTATACTTCAAGAAAAACCTTAAAATATGCATTATTTATAACATAAACTCTATTGTATTAACAAATTAAAGACAAACACATCGTATTTTGTTTTATTAATTGGGTGACCTGTAATTGCATTCAAATAAAAAGATTTACTGTTTCGGTCACATTTATGTATTTAAAAGTTATTATATTTTGATTATGAAGAAACAATGCCGTCTTTAGAATGAAAAACCAGTGGCAATACAGTTATAAATTTATGAATTATATCGAGGTATATCAAATTATACCGATGGTTTAGTAGCAACAAGCTCGCTTTGAGTACCAGATGTTGTGCGTTTTCTGCAAGGTCAATTTAAAACATCACAAATTGTTTCTCGTCTTAATATTCAAAACTAAGAGCAAAGGGTGGTCGGCTTTGAATCTGAAAAAAACACCGTGCCGATGCGATGCTCAAGTGTTTCTAATGATACCCCCTTGTGGGCTTACAAAGAAAATACGACTAAGCGTATCTGTATTAATCAAAATAGGGTTCGTTTTACATCAAACTGACATGTGTTCTTCCTGAATATTTCAAATATTCGCCGGAGGACATTCAGCATAACATACTCTAACTTCTTGCAAGTGATCCCTTACAGTTTCAAACTGAAAAAGTAAATACTAATGCCATTTTTTGTAATGAATAAAAATTAAAATCTTATAAAAATAATCTTTAATGAACTAATTAAAATAACCGTGAGAAGATCGGTAAAGTAAGATAGATTAAAAGAAATAATCTAACACCATATAAATGGTGTATAACAGCATATAATCTTACGGTCTGTTCGTGCATTGGTAAAGTTTAAATGAGCAAAAGAGTGTGTATTTATTCCAGGTATAATTAACATTCTCTATCAAAATGTTTGACATGTCGCTTTAAACGAAACGGGCGCATAAACCTCGTAACTGCTGAGGTGGTGTAAGCATTAACTTCAAATATATTTGATCAGAACAATAAATATTTTGGAAAAGGTGATATGCATGAACAGGTTTGTAATCCACTTATATGTTTCATTGCTACAACAAAAGAAAGTAATTCGCCCATATTTTTTGTTTCTTTAGGGGGAAAATACAGGGCTGCATTTAAATCTTGAACTACACATTGCAATATTTTGCGTCTTTCCACAGAGTAAAAGTCATCTGTAGTGTCTTGCTTTTTAGTAAATGAATGAGGAATGTGTTTTCATATTTTGGAGTGCACACAAACTGGTTACATACAGTAGGCAAAATGGATCATGATGACTGCACATCGTATTTTGCTAAAAATTAAATATCTTACTCATGCAACTAAAGACCAAATACAACACTTTCCCTTTCAGTTTCTACAGTTTAAAGGTTGCTCCGTTAAAAGTATTTGTACATCTCAGTTCAACAGATTGATACAATTACTTAGAAATCATTGTAACAGGTTTTTTTTTACGAAAATACATATAAAACGTTTTGACAGTTGTCTCACGTAATTTAAAATTCTCAATTTAATACATGTACATATTTTGACAAATCTTCGAAAATTTACAGTATACATGGTCTTTTTATTTCAAAATTCTCAAAAGTAAAGAATGCAAAACACAATCATCTGTTGTAGAGATATAAGATTCAATAAGATTTAATGCAGATGTGTTTGCCACAAGGTCATAGCTAGTGATAAGAGGTTTCCGCTCTTAGGTATATCATATTTTAAATTTTGTTTGATAAGCATCATTGCATTTGCAAGCGATAAGAGATTGTGGAATTTAGAATATGAATAAATATAACTGAATGAATTTTATTTACTTTAAACGATATATTAATTTAACAATGATATACATACACATAATGTTATAAAACATTGTTAAGGAAAAAAGATGATGTAAAGCAATACAGTACATGAAGGAAGTTTTGAAAATGGATTTAGCTTTAAGAAATACATACACATATTTGAAAATTCTTATAATTTATTTTTTGTCAAACTGAAAAATATTATTCAATTCGCAATTTCCTGAACCAATAAGAGATGGTTACAAAATTTCTGAAACATATGTCATTGTCTTCATAATACTTGTTTGACCTTTATAACACATAATAATATCTACACAAAGACCTTGGCTTGATGAATTTATTGTGTGAATTAATATTCATTGAATCTTAAAGACATAGAAAATCAATGAAATTTATCAAAGTTCCAAAAGGAAATCGTGTGTTATAGCTGTGTTTCACAAAAGAATATACAGTAACCCCAAATAAGATTGAAATCATAATCCAACTATGTTTGTTGGTTTTTTGAAATCATTAACATCATTTTGCTTGCATGAATGAAAAAAAATACTGATTTAGACTTTCCTTTCAGCATGTTCAGTGTATTTCTTTTCCACAAAAGTTCTCTTGATTGTTATCTGTTTATATTATAAAATTATCTATTAGAATAGACTTTAAAACTTACATATTGCCATATTTATCACACTATAATATAGCATGGGCAGATTTACCAAAAGGATAATAAAATACAAAATACAATTATGTAATGCGGTATTTCGGTATATGCTAGAAAAGGAACAAGTCTCAATATAACTTAAGGTTTTATTAAATCTGATAATCCTCATATGCATGAACATTGTTAGATGTTGGTTTTACAATGTCAGATCAGGGTGTAAGTCTGGTGTTTTGTTGTCAGATAGTTATCCTATGTAGAAGCTTAGTTATTGTCTTGGAATAACACCTGACCTCGAGTAAACAGTAAATCCTTCAGCTGGTACAGTCTGTTTAACTTTGCATTATCTTAGACTGTGCCTCCATCAAATTGCTGGACGACCATATCTGGGGTGGTGTTCTCGAAAGTATCCTAAGATTCGTCCTAAGACACAATTTTAGGATGGACTTAAGATCATCTTTGGACACTCTTAAGTTGTGCCTCGAAGCTATCTCAGACGCATCTTATGTAAAGACGGTCTAAACATTTCCTAAGTTCGAAATTTCAATTCGTTTAAGTAATTTTTTTTATAAAACATTTATTAATGACGAAACCAATTAATGAAATTGTTTACGAATTTTATAATTACATGTATATAACTAAATGCATGATTTCAAGAGTAATTATAAAATAATATTAAAAAGGATTGTAATTAAACTGGAAAACAATTTGTTATCGTATCGTGTACCCGAGGTTCAAAGTTTAAAATCATGCACAATTCCTATTATACGAGTTAATAACCGATGGTGCGTATCATTTCATGTAAAATAATGAGCAAAAAGCGAAATCAAATCTTTACGGAGGCGGAATTAAACATTCTTTTAAGAGAGCTTCGAGAACAGGACTTAGGACAAATACATGTCATAAGATGGTCTTAGGACATGTCCTAATTCTAAGATAGCTTGAGTACCCCCTGGTGTTTTCTGTAACCGTCAACTTTACGAATCGGGTCATAAAATTTATAGTTAAAGGATATGTGATTCGGGTCTTTTCAAATCTTCACTATTTCAGCAATTTTATTGTCTCCTTTTGATGTTTCGCACGAATATTTTCAACAGATACAATATAATTGCTGATCTTTTCATAAAAACACTCACAATTTTGAAATGAATAAATATTCTTAGCTAGAAAATTGTATGTTGAAATAAATGAATGTTCTCGTCTTAAGATTTCTCTAATGTGAATGAAATAAACATTAAAAATATTTTGTGTATTCGAAGCGCTTAACTTTTCGAAATCCGTGAGTGTTTAAATAAATATATACAAATATATATAAATATATAAATATAATGTTATGATTATGACCAAAAGGACTTAAACCGAAAGGACCAAATATTTCCAAGTCGTTCATATATTTAAAGTGGTGTTTTGTAAAAGTAATACATTTCATAGAAATCTCTTTTCGTTTGCTGTTATGTTAGTCTAATATGAGGTGAAATCTTTTAATATATTTATATTATCTTGTATACAATGGAAACACATTTTGTTTTGAAAAAAAGAAACATTAATTTGTTTGAAGTTTTGTATGTTTAAAATCTTATTTGAATATTTCATTTGTAAATTACAGAAATCATAATTGAATTATGATTAGTAATATCTTAACTAAAAAAAACACATCTATATAACAGCAAAAAAAAAAAAAAAACACACAACGAGATCCTGATATTACTGCAACTTAGTTCATTGAAATTATAAAAATGTGTAAATTGAATGTTTCTAAACTAGAATAAAAATGCTTAATTTTTAATATAAATATTATGTTTCTTGAATGTTTTGTAACATTCCAAACTCATATTACAGGCATATATAACAATAACATTGTTATTATATCATGTATATAATTCAAAATAAATTCTTTTAATTATAATATTCATTATATAGACCAAATTTTACATACACCTTTCTAAATTATCTGAATATGAAAAATTCTATATCAAAACCATTTAAATCATAACAATTACTAGTTTTGATGTTCATATTATATACTATGAGGTCATGCCAGATACACTTAATTGACTTTACGTGCTTGGTGACCTGCTGATATTCACTTCATCTTTACAGCTGTAACCCATTATCTGATGTTGATGGGGATGTGGTTAAAGGTGTCAAGATAAATCAATTAAAATGTCAAATGCAACAAGCAAGTAATTCGAAATATTGTGTTATTGCATACGATTTTGCAAACGATATTTGTTAATAGGAATGCAACACACCTTATCTATCGTTACTGTGTTGTGTTTTCAGGGCAAGCTATTTAATAAAGAGTATTTAACCTGCATTTACAAAGTAATAAGAGATAAGTCTTTCATGCTGGCAGACTTTCTATATCAAACTGATAATAGATTGATGAACATGTCAATTAAAATTTTACTTTATATCCAATTGCTCTAAAAAATTGTGAGAATATTCTTTAATACCATTACGTTTAAAAAATCAATAAATCTCAAAACTGCAAAATTTTCAGTTAAGTGGTTGTTGCATTAAACCCTCGATATTGCCATTAGTTTGATTCATGTATTTGCATTATTGTTTGAATGAATGATGAAAATTCAATCGTTGAACATGATGGAAAATGCATACCAAAAATATTTTGGAATAATTGAGTACTATTGCATTATCTGTTGTTATTTAGTAACGAACATACATAATTGAAACATAACGAAAGTATTGGACACATGATGTCTTGAAATGTGTCAAATAGCCTATATGATTTCTACCTAACGAAAGTTTTGGACATACATTGTCTTGAAATGGGTAAAAGAGGGACGAAAGATACCAGAGGGACAGTCAAACTCATAGATTGAAAATAAACTGACAACTCCATGGCTAAAAATAAAAGACAAACAGACAAATAATAGTACAGAAGACATAACATAGAAAACTAAAAACTAGCAACACGAACCCCACCGAAAACTGGGGTGATCTCAGGTGCTCCGGAAGGGTAAGCAGATCCTGCTCCACATGTGGCACCCGTCGTGTTGCTTATGTTATTACAAATCCGGTAAAGTATATTTATTAAGCCCAATCTGAACTGTAACAAAATATATTGTAAATCAACATCATTATTTGTTGTTCTAATGTATCTGATAACTTCGCCCTTGATAAACCCTGCAAACACGTGTCGACTGTGACAGCTATTACGATCTAGATAAAGGAAGGCATTTGTCGGTTTATAGTGTGTTTTCACATCCAAGATATTTTTATTAGAAAACCTAGTCCTTTGAAAATATTAACATCAAGAAATATTATTTCTTTAGATTAAAATTCTAGTGTGAATTTCAGGAACGGATGATGATTATTCGCTAACTCTAACAAATCCTTTATTTCTTCCAGTTGCCGTGATATATTAATATAATATCATCACGATACCTTCCATAAAAAGATATTTTTCTATGTTCAAACTTAGAAAGAATTTCTTTCATAATTTTATACATGAGTATATCACAGATTTCCGGGCTTGGCACTGCTCCTATCGTGGCGCCTATTTTTGCTTATAAAGCTGTCCATTAAAATCAAAAATGTTGTTCTCTAAAATTGATCTGAGGAGATAAATTAAATCATCCGTAGGTGGGCATTTGATTTTGTAATCTGATTTATCAAACTGATCATACGAAATTCTAACTGCCGATAATAACATATTAATCGGGCAATTAGTGTACATTGATACTACATCAAAGCTACACAACCAGCAATCTGCATTAGGCTTAATCCTTTCCAACTTGTACATTAGATTAGACGTATCCTTTATATAAGTGTGTTGATTTTGTACCATAGGTACTAAAAATAATCGATTTAGCGTCCAATAAATTCTGTGACAGTACCAATCTGAGATATGATTGGCCGACATGGCAGCATTATGTTATCAATGTTAAACCCATATTTATTGATTTTACTAATTCCGATTCATTTAATCGGTGTATTTTAGGCAAGATATGCATATACCCAGGCCCATAATCAATTTGATTACCATTAGTAAGGTAATTAAATGTGGAGTAATCTATAATACCTTTGGTGTACATGCCTTTGACATATGTATTGATATTAAATCTAAGTGCTTTTAGGTCAAAGTTTTCCAATTTGGTGTAATGTTGTGTATTTAATTGGCGATCGCCTTCAAGAAGGTAATTGACCTTATCTAAAATAACAACATTATTACTTTTATCGGCTTTCTTAATGATTAATGATTCATCATTTAACAGAGAAGAAATGCCGGACCTCTGTGAAACACTTAGATTGTTTCGAAATTTTCGAATTTGCATTGAAGATAGTTCGTGCTTTGTATTAAACAGGTAATTTTCAAGGGTGTTGCAGGTTAATGGTGGCGTGTGTCCAGAATTAACTCTGAAGGGATGAATTTCATCCAAGTTACCATGATATAAGTAACGACATCTCATTTTTCTGGCTAATTCATCGAAATCATGTAATAAGTCCTGCTTTGCCCTTTTGACTGACGGTGAAGGAATGAATTTCAAACCTCTGGATAATACCAAATACTCGTCATCAGTTAATTTTCTATGCGAAAGATTAACAACCTGTTTTCTAGCTTGTGATATCATAAATTTTAGCTTACTTTGCTGCATTGCAGCTTTATTTTCAGCCTTCGTTGATGTTTATTTATTTTAGCATATTTCTTATAATGTCTAGCCATATCTGTGATCACAGAGACTAGTATCTGAAAGACTATTATCAATGCAATATCAACAAAACAAAATGGTAGGAGGCGTGGTGTATTTGCCTAAACTGATTTTCATTGGCCCAGTTACTTCTGTGATTATTCTAAGAGTAATAAGTACTTCAATACATACCACTTTAATGGAAAATATGAATTCCAAAATTACAATATAAATAAAAACAATAAATATTACTGTTTTTCTTCACTAGGTATCAAGTGCCAAGCACTGGTTATTTCAAATAAACCCATAAAATATTTATTGTTTACTCCTAATTCTGAACACTAGAAAATGCAAAAATATCTTCTATTTATATGGCCTAATCATCAAATATTTCGTTGGAAAAAGCTTCCTGTGTGCTTTAGATTTCCAAAGATTTCACATGAGGAATATCCTTAGTGTTTCTCTTTAATCGTGATAAAATATGCATTTTCTTCAGAATCTGTTTTCAACAACAAACACATGTTTGAAGTACTAATGTTACAGTAACGCCAATTATGTGAATCAGACAGGATTGACCAAAGGTGCCGTACTTCCTTTCCCGAAACAATAAATAACTTATTGAACTGAGTAAGCCAATTGTTTCAGTGACATTTAACATATGTTAATGTTTGACAAGCTTTTCCGTCGTAATGGCATCGCCAAAATTATTTATAGGAACAAGGTTAATTAGTATCGAATTCCAGAAAGATTAGGAACACGGATCACCAACTAAATGATGATACAAGGAAGATGCCAGTGGGACACAGTCCCAAATGCAAACTTTGTATAAAAGTGACACCTAACATCCATGTATTCCAACATCAATTCAATTCCGATAGCAAAACTCTTATTCGGAACGGACTCCGTATACATACTATTAGTATTTTATTGTAATTATATTACACATTTTGATCACATGATGCTAGTATTACTAGACTTGCAATTGCTTTACATCAATCCGACACTAATTTAGTGTTTCGGCGGTTTTTGTATTATATGCTAATGATAAATGTATAACATTTATGAATGGGTTTAAGCATTGTAGGCCCGCCATCATCAAGGATTTACCTATCAATTTATTTTAATTTTGTCGTTGTCAATAGATCTGCTATATTTTTATGCTTTTTATAAGCTATTATTGGTTTGCTTGAAAATATTTCGTTGCAAACCGCATCCTGTTTTAGTAGATCCCAATGTTTACTAATGCATTGTTTTAATTTATGAATGCATGGATTGAATTTCGTTGCCAATACTAAAGGAATTTCCTTTGTGTGTTTTTGGCCTTTTTCTGATTAAATCAGATCTATTACATGATAATGCCTCATTTATGTACTTTTCGATATCAATCTCCTTGTATCCTCTATTTATTAAGCTCAATCTAAACTGTAACAAAATATATTGTAAATCAACATCATTATTTGTTGTTCTAATGTATCTGATAATTTCGCCCTTGATAAATCCTGCAAACACGTGTCGACTGTGACAGCTATTACGATCTAGATAAAGTAAGGCATTTGTCGATTACAAGTGTGTTTTCACATCCAAGATATTTTCATTAGAAAACCTCATAAGTTCCTTTGAAAATATTAACATCAAGAAATATTATTTCTTTAGATGAAAATTCTAGTGTGAATTTCAAGAACGGATGATGATTATTTGCTAACTCTAACAAATCCTTTATTTCCTTCCAGTTGCCGTGATATATTAATATAATATCATCACGATACCTTCCATCAAAAAGATATTTTTCTATGTTCAAACTTAGAAAGAATTTCTTTCATAATTTTATACATGAGTATATCACAGATTTCCGGGCTTGGCACTGCTCCTATCGCGGCGCCTATTATTTGCTTATAAAGCTGTCCATTAAAATCAAAATGTTGTTCTCTAAAATTGATCTGAGGAGATAAATTAAATCATCCGTAGGTGGGCATTTGATTTTGTAATCTGATTTAGCAAACTGATCATACGAAATTCTAACTGCCGATAATAATTCATTAATCGGACAATTAGTGTACATTGATACTACATCAAAGCTACACAACCAGCAATCTGCATTAGGCTTAATCCTTTCCAACTTGTACATTAGATCAGACGTATCCTTTATATAAGTGTGTTGATTTTGTACCATAGGTACTAAAAAAAATCGATATAGTGTCCAATAAATTTTGTGACAGTACCAATCTGAGATATGATTGGCCGACATGGCGGCATTATGTTATCAATGTTTAACCCATATTTATTGATTTTACTAATTCCGATTCATTTAATCGTTGTATTTTAGGCAAGATATGCATATACACAGGCCCATAATCAATTTGATTACCATTAGTAAGGTAATTAAATGTGGAGTAATCTATAACACCTTTAGTGTACATGCCTTTGACATATGTATTGATATTAAATCTAAGTGCTTTTAGGTCAAAGTTTTCCAATTTGGTGTAATGTTGTGTATTTAATTGGCGATCGCCTTCAAGAAGGTAATTGACCTTATCTAAAATAACAACATTATTACTTTTATCGGCTTTCTTAATGATTAATGATTCATCATTTAACAGAGAAGAAATGCCGGACCTCTGTGAAACACTAAGATTGATTTGAAATTTTCAATTTGCATTGAAGATAGTTCGTGCTTTGTATTAAACAGGTAATTTTCAAGGGTGTTGCAGGTTAATGGTGGCGTGTGTCCAGAATTAACTCTGAAGGATGAATTTCATCCAAGTTACCATGATATAAGTAACGACATCTCATTTTTCTAGCTAATTCATCGAAATCATGTAATAAGTCCTGCTTTGCCCTTTTGACTGACGGTGAAGGAATGAATTTCAAACCTCTGGATAATACCAAATACTCATCATCAGTTAATTTTCTATGCGAAAGATTAACAACCTGTTTTCTAGCTTGTGATAGCATAAATTTTAGCTTACTTTGCTGCATTGCAGCTTTATTTTTGAGCCTTCGCAACGAAATTCAATCCATGCATTCATAAATTAAAACAATGCATTAGTAAAAATTTGGAACTACTAAAACAGGATGCGGTTTGCAACGAAATATTTTCAAGCAAACCAATAATAGCTTATAAAAGCACAAAAATATAGCAGATCTATTGACAACGACACAATTAAAATAAATTGATAGGTAAATCTCTGATGATGGCGGGCCTACAATGCTTAAACCAATTCATAAATGTTATACATTTATCATTAGCATATAATACAAAACCGCCGAAACACTAAATTAGTGTCCGATTGATGTAAAGCAATTGCAATTCTAGTTATACTAGTATCATGTGATCAATATTTTGTAATATAATTACAATAAAATACTAATAGTATGTATACGGAGTCCGTTCCGAATAAGATTTTTTGCTATCGGAATTCGGATTGATGTTGGAATACGTGGATGTTAGGTGTCACTTTTATACAAAGTTTGCATTTGGGACTGTGTCCCACTGGCACCTTCCCTTGTATCATCATTTAGTTGGTGATCCGTGTTCCTAATCTTTCTGGAATTCGATACTAATTAACCTTGTTCCTATAAATAATTTTGGCGATGCCATTACGACGGAAAAGCTTGTCAAACATTTACATATGATAAATGTCACTGAAATAATTCGCTTACTCAGTTCAAAAGTTATTTATTGTTTCGGGAAAGGAAGTACGGCACCTTTGGTCAATCCTGTCTGATTCACATAATTGGCGTTACTGTAACATTAGTAGTTCAAACATGTGTTTGTTGTTGAAAACAGATTCTGAAGAAAATGCATATATTATCACGATTAAAGAGAAACACTAAGGATATTCCTCATGTGAAATCTTTTGAAATCTAAAGCACACAGGAAGCTTTTTCCAACGAAACATTTGATGATTAGGACATATAAATGGAAAGATATTTTGCATTTTCTAGTGTTCAGAATTAGGAATAAACAATAAATATTTTATTGGTTTATTTGAAATAACTAGTGTTTGGCACTTGATACCTAGTGAAGAAAAACAATAATATTTATTGTTTTTATTTATATTGTAATTTTGGAATTTATATTTTCAATTTAAGTGGTATGTATTGAAATACTTATAACTCTTAACATAATCACAGAAGTAACTGAGCCAATGAAAATCAGTTTAGGCAAATACACCACGCCTCCTACCATTTTGTTTTGTTGATATTGCATTGCTAATAGTCTTTCAGATACTAGTCTCTGTGATCACAGATATGGCTAGACATTATAAGAAATATGCTAAAAGAAATAAACATAAACAAAGGCTGAAAAATAAAGCTGCAATGCAGCAAAGTAAGCTAAAATTTATGCTATCACAATCTAGAAAACAGGTTTTAATCTTTCACATAGAAAATTAACTGATGACGAGTATTTGGTATTATCCAGAGGTTTGAAATTCATTCCTCCACCGTCAGTCAAAAGGGCAAAGCAGGACTTATTACATGATTTCGATGAATTAGCTAGAAAATGAGATGTCGTTATTTATATCATGGTAACTTGGATGAAATTCATCCTTCAGAGTTAATTCTGGACACACGCCACCATTAACCTGCAACACCCTTGAAAATTACCTGTTTAATACAAAGCACGAACTATCTTCAATGCAAATTGAAAATTTCGAAACATTCTAAGTGTTTCACAGAGGTCCGGCATTTCTTCTCTGTTAAATGATGAATCATTAATCATTAAGAAAGCCGATAAAAGTAATAATGTTGTTATTTTAGATAAGGTCAATTACCTTCTTGAAGGCGATCGCCAATTTAATACACAACATTACACCAAATTGGAAAACTTTGACCTAAAAGCACTTATATTTAATATCAATGCATATGCCAAAGGCATGTGCACCAAAGGTGTTATAGATTACTCCACATTTAATTACCTTAATAATGGTTATCAAATTGATTATGGGCCTGGGTATATGCATGTCTTGCCTAAAATACACCGATTAAATGAATCGGAATTAGTAAAATCAATAAATATGGGTTAAACACTGATAACATAATGCTGCCATGTCGGCCAATCATATCTCAGATTGGTACTGTCACAGAATTTATTGGACGCTATATCGATTATTTTTAGTACCTATGGTACAAAATCAACACACTTATATAAAGGATACATCTGATCTAATATTTAAGTTGGAAAGGATTAAGCCTAATGCAGATTGCTGGTTGTGTAGCTTTGATGTAGTATCAATGTACACTAATTGCCCGATTAATGAATTATTATCGGCAGTTAGAATTTCGTATGATCAGTTTGATAAATCAGATTACAAAATCAAGTGCCCACCTACGGATGATTTAATTTATCTCCTCAGATCAATTTTAGAGAACAACATTTTGATTTTAATGGACAGCTTTATAAGCAAAAATAGGCGCCATGATAGGAGCAGTGCCAAGCCCGGAAATCTGTGATATACTCATGTATAAAATTATGAAAGAAATTCTTTCTAAGTTTGAACATAGAAAAATATCTTTTGATGGAAGGTATCGTGATGATATTATATTAATATATCACGGCAACTGGAAGGAAATAAAGGATTTGTTAGAGTTAGCAAATAATCATCATCCGTTCCTGAAATTCACACTAGAATTTTCATCTAAAGAAATAATATTTCTTGATGTTAATATTTTCAAAGGAACTAGGTTTTCTAATGAAAATATCTTGGATGTGAAACACACTTTAAACCGACAAATGCCTTCCTTTATCTAGATCGTAATAGCTGTCACAGTCGACACGTGTTCGCAGGGTTTATCAAGGGCGAAGTTATCAGATACATTAGAACAACAAATAATGATGTTGATTTACAATATATTTTGTTACAGTTCAGATTGAGCTTAATAAATAGAGGATACAAGGAGGTTGAAATCGAAAAGTACATAAATGAGGCATTATCATGTAATAGATCTGATTTAATCAGAAAATGGCCAAAAACACACAAAGGAAATTCCTTTAGTATTGGCAACGAAATTCAATCCATGCATTCATAAATTAAAACAATGCATTAGTAAACATTGGGATTTACTAAAACAGGATGCGGTTTGCAACGAAACATTTTCAAGCAAACCAATAATAGCTTATAAAAGCACAAAATATAGCAGATCTATTGACAACGACAAAATTAAAATAAATTGATAGGTAAATCCCTGATGATGGCGGGCCTACAATGCTTAAACCCATTCATAAGTGTTATACATTTATCATTAGCATATAATACAAAACCGCCAAAACACTAAATAAGTGTCGGATTGATGTAAAGCAATTGCAAGTCTAGTAATACTAGCATCATGTGATCAATATTTTGTAATATAATTACAATAAAATACTAATAGTATGCATACGGAGTCCGTTCCGAATAAGATTTTTGCTATCGGAATTCGGATTGATGTTGGAATACGTGGATGTTAGGTGTCACTTTTATACAATGTTTAGACGAATTATATATATATGCCCATAACTGCAGTGACGTCAGTTAGAACTGTTCTACAATCCTGACAGGTTTGGTCAGTTCTACGGCTAGAGGCTAGAACAGTTTTAGACAGTTCTGCTGATAGTTCTACGGTACGAACTGATTTAGTCACTTCTGCCGACAGTTCCACGGTTAGAACTGATTTGGTCACTTCTGCCGACAGTTCCACTGTGGTCAGGTCTGCTCACAGTTCTACGACTAGAACTGTTTTGAACAGTTCTACCTATAACAGTTTTAGACAGTTCTACTCTAAGACTGATCCTGACAGTTCTACCTAGAACTGATTTGGTCAGTTCTATCTAGGACTGATTCTGACAGTTCTACTTAGAACAGTTCTAGGGTAGAACTGTTCTAGGTAGAACTGTTCTAGGACAGTTTAGAACAATTCTATGACAGATTATTCTGACAGTTCTAACGAGAGGTCAGAAGTGATCTCCACTGTATGATTCCAAAAGAAGATCCTGAATTTATTGTTTCCTTTTGTTTTTTCAAAGCAGGTCGTCATATTGCTCGATTTTTTTTAAAATAAGAAAAAGGTAGGCACGTGTAACCTGCCCCAAACGTAAGATTGTGTTTACGATAGCAACAAATAGAAACAAATGTTTACTAAATAAAACAGAATAAAAAGGAGGGTTACCCCAACCTTGGTATCCTTTTCCCAGTTTAGGCATATCAGTGCATGTTCATAGATCTCCGTTGTAAAGAACATCTTCCTATATCTATTTGAAATAACAATGAATAATACAGCCAATTTGGGGTCCTCATTGCGGTCTGCTTTTAAATAATTTCGATTTCTTTCAAAAACAAATAAAATACAGAATTATGAAAATATATAATTCAAATTTTGAACATGTTCAAGTTCAATATAACTACAGTCATTTTGAATTATCTTAATTTACCTGTCACAGTGTTTCTGAAAACTAATGCGCGCCAATGTAATCACAAACTGCGCGCAAACGTAAAAAGTCAATCACAAAATGCGCGCAAATGAAATGCGCCCGCATAACTTTCACTTACGGAAAAGCGAATTATGTTGTACAAACGGGTAACATTATTTGCGAAAGAGTCAGTAGCAAAATACGACAACTGGAAAAAGAAAAAGCTCGTTTACTTCGTGAATATTTTGAAATTTGCGCTAAAACAGCTCTTACTTTTTATTATTATGCCCTTTATACTAGTATGCGGCAAATCTTGTTATTTTTTTAAGAATTATCCATCCATCCGTAAACTGTGTTGAATATAAAAAAAGAAAGGCAAATTTTAAATGTAATCTTAATCTTTACGCTTTTCCAATGTAATGGGAGATAGCTTATTTTAAAATAAATATTTTCCTCTGAAACAGATATGATTGTTGACAAAAGAGTTACATCCCATTATAAATATTATTAAATAAGTAATACGATATTTAAGAAATATTTGACAAAGTGCACTGTATAGAAGTACATTTCGTATATATATGATTATCATAAATATTATCAAATGGAAGAAAAATGTCAAAATATATTTAGTTTATAATAAGGGGATAATCAAAACTGCTTGTTTCTAAAAATATATTCTATTTGTGTTGTTAATATGTACATATGTACTTCGATAAATACATGTTGTTTAAACCATTCATTACTGAATTATTCCTTATAAAAACGATAAAACAAACGATGAAATTTAGCCATTATTTAAGCTCTTGTTGTTTGTTGTGTTTTGTATTTTCTGTTATTGAGAAAGATAAAAGATAACCAGAATGTCTATGGAAATCTGACGAAGACCTATACTTGGTTGACAATCTCTAAAGGTTTGGGGATTTTCAAGATTTGAATATTTATTTACGTAAGATATTAATATTTTGCAACGAAAGTTTCTTTTTTCCCTTCTTTTGGACAATTATAATAAGCCCGATCGTAAAGTTGTCTTTTTTTCTTAATGACGCTCCATTTTATTTTGTACAACATGTATTCATTTGACAGTATTGAAGCCTTGTTGACCCTTAAGAAGAAGAAGTAATCATTGAAATAAAACAAGATACATAAAAACGTTACGAAAACTGGCATTAAATTTCAAATTTACCGAACAAAAGTTAATTAGTATAAACTTGTTATTTAATCCAAATTAAATTTCAGTTAAATTGTCTTATATTAGTAGTTTTGTTAAAAATAAACGTATATTTAAACGAAAAATTTAACGGTGATAAACTAGATTTAAACCTTTTAAATAACAAATTTAAACTGGTATTATTTTTCAAATAAATAACAAATCTAATAACCCATAAATCAGAATTAAACTTAAGAAAATAAGAAATTTAACAAAATTATGAAATTTTCATAAACTACTAAAATAATTCTTCATAAATCAGACCTTAAACTCAAAACTAGAAATTTAATATATGAATAAATTTTGTAAACGTATCATTTCATGCAGTGCTATATAGCTTAAAATAACTTACATAATTTAAATTAAACGAAAGTATTGGACATATAATGTCTTGTAATGGGTCAAATAACTTATATAATTTAAACTAAACGAAAGTATTGACATATAATGTCTTGAAATGGGTCAGATAACTTATATAATTTAAACTTAACGAAAATATTGGACATGTTATGTCTTGAAATGAATCAAACAACTCATATAATTTAAACTTAACGGAAGTATTGGACATATAGTGCATTGAAATGGGTCAAATAACTTACATATTTAAATTTAACGAAAGTATTGGACATATAATGCCTAAAATGGGTAAAATAACTTATATAATTTAAACTTAACGAAAGTATTGGACATAAAACGCCTTAAAATAGATGGTGATTCATGATTCAAATTGGATTTTTCCTGTTAATCAAGGAAAAAACAATACTACCATAAGAAATGAAAATTTTTTATTTTATTTGAGATATTTAAGTAAGGTGTTAGTTTTGTCACTTTTTAACTCTTCTAATGAGTCATACGAGAAATTCGTCTCTTGTTTGTATCAGTAAAATTTAAAATCAAATTAAATGCATTGTTTAATAAATTGATCAATCATTGTTTTACTTACAGAATCTTTGGTGGGCTGCTCATCATGGTAATTTGGAAGATGTAAAACAATATATAACTGACAGAGCTAACAAGAAATATAGAAACGAAGGCTGGGTAAGATAAACAATACATTTAGATACAACAGCATGTTGATAAGTAAGGAGTACCTCAATACTAAATGTTTTCACTCATGCCTAATGTCAGAGTGTATATCATCTTTAATTTAACATATCACCAGGTTTTACCTTGTCAAGAACACCATGACGGGTGCCACTAGTGCAGCAGCAATTATCTACCATTGAGGAACGCCAGAGTTCATATGTAGTTTAAGTTGGGATTAATATTGCAAAATGTTTAGTTTGTATACACTGTTATGATAATGTCTTCCAGTCTGATTTTTGTTTGCTTCAATCAAGGTTAATTGATGTTGTCTGAATCAAGGATAATAACTGTTGTTTAAATCAATGATAATTGCTCATGTTTAAATCAATGATAATTAATGTTGGATGGTGCAAGGATAAATGAAAGATCTGCTTGGAATTTTACATAAAATAATCTAATGCATTTAAACAAATGACCTGTAGGTAGATTATTTTATGTATTTACTGCAGTTTGAATCCCTGATAATCACAGTTGCTGACATCAATGATACTTACTGATGTTGGTATCGAGGATAATTACTTTTCTTTGAATCAAAAATTATTACTGTTGTTTGAATCAATGATTATTCTGTTCTTGGTATTATTAATAATCACTGGTGTTGTGATCAATGATTATTTCTGTTCTAGGTATCATTAAAAATCAATGTTGTTGTGATCAATGATTATTTTGTTATGGTATCCATACTAATCACTGTTGTTAGGGGCAATACTAAGTTCTGTTCTTGTTATGGATGATATTCACTGTTTTGTGTGTGTGTGTGTTTTTTTTTTTTAATTAAAGCTGTTTTAGACCGCAAATTTGACACCGATAATCAATTTAAATAACATAATACACTTAGTTTTATTTCGAAGATTATTTCCTAGCAAAAAAAAAAAACAACCGGAAAAATCACAGAATTCCGGTCTTTTGCTATACCAATTACATAATAAATCTTCATATAATTACAAAATAAGCGACACCGGTTCTGTCATTATCCTTTTCACGATTTAAAAAAATGCCAACGATCGTTCATGATCATAAATATCAAATTTACATAAATATTTCAATGTTTTACCTCTTTTTTATTAAGCTATTTATTGATAATTGTGAGAGCCATTTCGACCATGAATGTAGAATGACATTGTTCAGATAATACTAGTTTAGTCATTTATACATGTATAAGGGACAAAATCATTTTTTATGTCATTGAAATATTGAAGAGTAGTCTGCCTTTTGTAATTTTGTAAAAACTGGTATTGATTATAACTTTGAACCATTTTGACAGACATTTTTTTAATTTGTCCTTATAATTCAATAAATTAGATTATCTATTGACCTTGCATGTATCCCGTACCAGAACTTTCAGGATCCTATCGCAATACTTGGTCACCGTTACTTATTCTTTCACGATATTTTTTCTCGATATACCGAATAATAGCCGTGACATGACATGAGCTCATCGTGATACATAAAATCATGCACCTGCATGCATATCAAAATCAATTAATAAAAGGGAATGCAAATATGTGAGTAGCCACGAGAATTCCAGGCTTATGGAGGTACTTAGACTTAAATAGGTTTATTTCATATTTATCAAGTACAAACTGTAAGTAAACACCCAATCCAATGATTTTGACAGATTTGTTAAAAAAAGGACTTGCACGAGTCATATTGTATTATTGGAATTATTGAATTTAACCGCCTAGGTGAAGATTTTCTCGAATGTACTTATTCATAAAGTATTCCTTAATTTCCTATAAATTTCCAACATCTTTTTTTTACATTATTTCAAAGTATTATAGTCGTTATAGCCTAGAAATTACAAAATGTATTACCATCAGCTGTGCAGTATTTACTAGTTAATGCACATTTCTTTGTTTATTTTTTTTGTTTAATTCAATGTATTGATTAAAAGATTTCTTTTCGTTTTTTTTTTTTTTTTTTTTGTGTCGTCGGCTTGCTGTCTCATTAATGTATGTTTCGTACACTTTTAAGCTCACCTGGCCCAAAGGGTCAAGTAAGCTTTTGTCATCACTTGGCGTCCATCGTTCATCGTCCGTTAACTTTTACAAAAATCTTCTCCTCTGAAACTACAGGACCACATTTAACGAAACTTGGCCACAATCATCATTGGGGTATCTAGTTTTTAAAAATAATGTGTCCGATGATCCCGCCTGCAACCAATATGGCCGACATGGCTAAAAATAGAACATAGGGGTAAAATGTAAGTTTTGTCTATTATTTTTAAAACTGTTATAAATTGAGAAAATCTGACAGAAGCAGAAATGGTCCGAATGTTGAGCTCTACCAATTGTCAATATACGTCAAAACTGTCAAACGACTTCTTATAGGAGTTATTGCCCTTTAAATGACAAATTTTACCCTTTTTTCATGTTTGCCTATTATCCTAAAAACTATAATAGATCGTGAGAAACTTTAAATTGCAAAAATGATCAGCAAGACAAAATCTCCATATAAGTCTGCTATCTTTGAAATCATCAATCGACTCCTTATTAGAGTTATTGCCCTTTGGTGACGATTTTTTACCAATATTTTGCGTTTTTGTCTTATATCTTAAAAAATTATAATAGATAGATAGAATATCAAATAAGCAAAAATGATCAGCAAGACAAGATCTACATAAAAGACAAATGGATGAAATTATCTGACATCTCCTTATTGAAGTAATTGCCATTTAATGACGATTTGTACATTTTTTTTTTGTGTTTTGCCTTATATGATAAAAATTATAATAGATAAATAGACACTTAAAATCACAAAAAATTTTGCCGATATAGTTAGTAGACTGTCACTCTTTAAAGCATGGATTGCCCATCAATCAGGTTTATTTTTTACCCTCTTTTGTGTTTTGAACAAAACTACAGAAGATAGAGAGAAAATAAACAGACTAAATAATCAGCAATACAAGATCAAGAAAACAGAGATTTTTGTCATGAATTCTATTTTCGTCTACAATGTTGGAGAGTGTCCTTTGTTGAACATGCATATAGACCAAGGTGAGCGACACAGGCTCATTAGTGCCTCTAGTTTTTTATTATGAAAATTGTTTCATTATCTCTCTTCTTTACATTAAAAGACGATGTCTTTGATCACCGCTTCTCTAATCTATATTCAGAAAACTTTTTGCTCATGTCTGAAATTTTTTTTCAATATTAATCAACTTTATATAAATAATATATAACAATTGAACGAAGGACAGATAGTCACAGAATAAAACGTCAGACAAATATTCATGTACAAAATATGCATAGTTATGACATCATTTGTTTTAAAATAGTGTTTGTATTTATCTTTGACCATTAAATATCAAACTACTTGGCAAGGCAAAATTGGTCACCGTTACTTATTCTTTCACGATAATTTTCTCGATATACCGAATAATAGCCGTGACATGACATGAGCTCATCGTGATACATAAAATCATGCACCTGCATGCATATCAAAATCAATTAATAAAAGGGAATGCAAATATGTGAGTAGCCACGAGAATTCCAGGCTTATGGAGGTACTTAGACTTAAATAGGTTTATTTCATATTTATCAAGTACAAACTGTAAGTAAACACCCAATCCAATGATTTTGACAGATTTGTTAAAAAAAGGACTTGCACGAGTCATATTGTATTATTGGAATTATTGAATTTAACCGCCTAGGTGAAGATTTTCTCGAATGTACTTATTCATAAAGTATTCCTTAATTTCCTATAAATTTCCAACATCTTTTTTTTACATTATTTCAAAGTATTATAGTCGTTATAGCCTAGAAATTACAAAATGTATTACCATCAGCTGTGCAGTATTTACTAGTTAATGCACATTTCTTTGTTTATTTTTTTTGTTTAATTCAATGTATTGATTAAAAGATTTCTTTTCGTTTTTTTTTTTTTTTTTTTTTGTGTCGTCGGCTTGCTGTCTCATTAATGTATGTTTCGTACACTTTTAAGCTCACCTGGCCCAAAGGGTCAAAAGCTTTGTCATCACTTGGCGTCCGTCGTTCATCGTCCGTTTACTTTACAAAATCTTCTCCTCTGAAACTACAGGACCACATTTAACGAAACTTGGCCACAATCATCATTGGGGTATCTATTCTTTTAAAATGTGTCCGATGATCCCGCCTGCAACCAATATGGCCGACATGGCTAAAAATAGAACATAGGGGTAAAATGTAAGTTTTGTCTATTATTTTTAAAACTGTTATAAATTGAGAAAATCTGACAGAAGCAGAAATGGTCCGAATGTTGAGCTCTACCAATTGTCAATATACGTCAAAACTGTCAAACGACTTCTTATAGGAGTTATTGCCCTTTAAATGACAAATTTTACCCTTTTTCATGTTTGCCTATTATCCTAAAAACTATAATAGATCGTGAGAAACTTTAAATTGCAAAAATGATCAGCAAGACAAAATCTCCATATAAGTCTGCAGTCTTTGAAATCATCAATCGACTCCTTATTAGAGTTATTGCCCTTTGGTGACGATTTTTTACCAATATTTTGCGTTTTTGTCTTATATCTTAAAAAATTATAATAGATAGATAGAATATCAAATAAGCAAAAATGATCAGCAAGACAAGATCTACATAAAAGACAAATGGATGAAATTATCTGACATCTCCTTATTGAAGTAATTGCCATTTAATGACGATTTGTACATTTTTTTTTTGTGTTTTGCCTTATATGATAAAAATTATAATAGATAAATAGACACTTAAAATCACAAAAAATGATCAGCAAGGCAAGATCTACTAACAAGTAAATTTTGCCGATATAGTTAGTAGACTGTCACTCTTTAAAGCATGGATTGCCCATCAATCAGGTTTATTTTTATCCTCTTTGTGTTTTGAACAAAACTACAGAAGATAGAGAGAAACTAAACAGACTAAATAATCAGCAATACAAGATCAACAAAACAGAGATTTTGTCATGAATTCTATTTTCGTCTACAATGTTGGAGAGTGTCCTTTGTTGAACATGCATATAGACCAAGGTGAGCGACACAGGCTCATTAGTGCCTCTAGTTTTTTATTATGAAAATTGTTTCATTATCTCTCTTCTTTACATTAAAAGACGATGTCTTTGATCACCGCTTCTCTAATCTATATTCAGAAAACTTTTTGCTCAAAATTTTTTTCAATATTAATCAACTTTATATAAATAATATATAACAATTGAACGAAGGACAGATAGTCACAGAATAAAAGGTCAGACAAATATTCATGTACAAAAATATGCATAGTTATGACATCATTTGTTTTTAAAATAGTGTTTGTATTTATCTTTGACCATTAAATATCAAACTACTTTGCAAAGTACATTTTTTTTTCAAAATTTTAATCAAGATCGATAGAAAATTTGTTAAGAAAACAAGCTGTCAATGCTGTTTTTTTTTTTTTATTATTTATTGGCTTCATGATTCCAATAAATCTTTCATTCGTTTAGTTTATTTTAAACATATTTCATTATCCAAAAAAAAAAAGACAATAGGATCAAACACAAATTTTTCAACTGAGAACGTTGAAACGACGTGGATCTTCGATTTTTAAAAGTCGAGTTGGCTGTAAATTATTCATCAAAAACCAAACAGGATATTTTAATCTGGGAATAAACATTCACTCTAAAGGTAAGTTTTTATTTTTAAAGCAAACAAATTATTGTTGTCAACTAATAGGATATTCTAAAATAAAATCAAATGGATGATCAATGTTTTTGAATAAATTGAACAATTTCATTCGAACTCAACAAAACAAGTAAATAAACTATCAATGTTTATATAATTAGCAATAATGTCTAACCACTATGAAAAGCGATTGGTCGATTTAATTATAATTCTCCCTCGCTTGCTCGTCCGAATTTAAAGTATGTCTTTACTAAATTTCTTCGTATAAATAAGAAAAAACTTTAATACAGATTTTGTTGCTCGTAAAACAACTTGTTCCTTTCTCTTGCAAACAATGTTTTATAACACAATAGTCTAATTTAATTTAATGACAATATTCAAATTGACATTTGCATACAACAAAATTGTCCCACACATCATTATAAAATCAATCCAAATCCAAAATAACAATAACCCGTTTTACAACTTCTTCAACAAGTTTTAGCTATATTTAACGCAGGGGAAATCCCTACAGTCAAACGAAAAGAAATATATTTAAATTCTCCCTCGCCCTCTCGTCCGAATTTAAAGTATTTCTTTTTACTAAATTCTTTTGTATAAATAAGACAAAACTCTGATATAGATTTGGTTGCTCGCAGTTACTTCGCCAAACAAGGGAGTAGAATACTATTTGAATAAAATGCCAAGATGGCTTAGTTAAAATTCTTAAAACCGTAAAAAATCCAGAAATAATCTTTTATCAAAATAAAAATTAAGATTCCAAATTGGACACACTATTTCCGGTAAAATTAACCAATAAAATGCGAAATAATACTGAAAACCATTTGAAACACATCACACTGCTTTGATGATTCGATAATACACGGTCAACCAACAACCACATGAACTGGCAAATCTCGGATTTCCTTTGAGACTAAAAATAGAAAAATAAAAGAAATGAAAATCACAAACATTCATGTTCACACACATATATATATATATATAAACTCGTCTAAACATCAGCCCAACAATGTTAGATCTGTAAATTTGCTTTCGCAAATTTTTGTTCCTCCTCACCGGGATTCGTACTCGTGCTACTGAGATATCGTGACACCAAATCGCCTGCCTTGTATCCGACGCTCTAGACCACACGACCACCTAGGCTTCAAAATAAAGCTTTCGGTGGCCGGGTGTTACCTTCCTCGTCAGTTTTAATCTAGCGTCGTAATACAGTACATGATATATAAGGCATGAAGACGGAATTGTTACAGATCAGCTGAAATATCTATTGTAAAGGATCCTACAAATTAATGCAAGATACAGTCACAGAAATAATTATATTTATAAGTACGTCTGAACCAGTGACAACTCTACAACAGATTTATCCATTGGATCACCAGCAGTGATGGTGATACATGGCTGTGTACATTCTGTATATACAACTCGTCTAAACATCAGCCCAACAATGTTAGATCTGTAAATTTGCTTTCGCAAATTTTTTGTTCTTCCCTCGCCGGGATTCGAACTCATGCTACTGAGATATCGTGACACCAAATCGCCTGCACTGTATCCGACGCGCTAGACCACACGACCACCTAGGCTTCAAAATAAAGCTTTCGGTGGCCGGGTGTTACCTTTCCTCGTCAGTTTTAATCTAGCGTCGTAATACAGTACATGATATATAAGGCATGAAGATGGAATTGTTACAGATCAGCTGAAATATCTATTGTAAAGGATCCTACAAAATAATGCACATTACAGTCACAGAAATAATTATATTTATAAGTACGTCTGAACCAGTGACAACTCTACAACAGATTTATCCATCGGATCACCAGCAGTGATGGTGATACATGGCTGTGTACATTCTGTATATACAACTCGTCTAAACATCAGCCCAACAATGTTAGATCTGTAAATTTGCTTTCGCAAATTTTTTGTTCTTTTCGAACTCATGCTACTGAGATATCGTGACACCAAATCGCCTGCACTGTATCCGACGCGCTAGACCACACGACCACCTAGGCTTCAAAATAAAGCTTTCGGTGGCCGGGTGTTACCTTTCCTCGTCAGTTTTAATCTAGCGTCGTAATACAGTACATGATATATAAGGCATGAAGATGGAATTGTTACAGATCAGCTGAAATATCTATTGTAAAGGATCCTACAAAATAATGCAAGATACAGTCACAGAAATAATTATATTTATAAGTACGTCTGAACCA